>JBBPCX010074851.1:0-30000 GCA_037974365.1 Hydrocynus forskahlii
AGAGTACTAGAGCAAAAAAAATATGTAAACCCCTGTCAATGTATCACTGCGCCTATTGCGAAACACCGATCTTCGGCAGGCCGGATTAAAAAGACCAACGGGCCGGACGTGGCCTGCGGGCCGTAGTTTGCCCATCCCTGCTCTATGTCCATGTGTCAGGTCAGGTCTTAGACTCCGCCTCCCTCAACATCTCAGGCCCCCACGCCGCACCACCACACCCTGCCGGAGGAAGATGCCCCTGGCCACCGGTGCGATGGTGGTTCCTCGATGCTTGGGTGAGCGCTGGCTCACTCTTGGTGGTCACTTGGCGGGGCCCGGCTGGGGGGTGAGGGGCCCTTGGGTCTCTGGGCCCAGGGACCGGTCTGCCCTGGTGTGGCCGGCCACAGGCGGAGCCTGCAGGCTTGCCGCCACGGCCCCCTGGGGTGTCTGCACTGTGGCTGCCAGATGACCCCCCTCCGAGCTCTCCTCTGCCCTTTTCTGGGTGGGGGCCACAGTTGTCCCTGCGCTGGTTCTCCTGGGACTCCCGTGCCCTGGGGGGCCTCTGGATGTCTGGGGCCCAGGTCTCCTCCATGTCTGCTTCATGTCCTGGGGGACGGGGCTGTGATTCCCCACACACACTATTAAACATTTACATGGAGGAACCTTATGAACACAAGCACGCTCACACACACAGGTGCGCACACAGGTGTACACACAAACATACACACAGGTGTACACACAGGTGCTCACAGACACCCTCTGTTTTGTTTTGCTGTTGTTTCAAAACATATTTTGTAATATTAGTTCTGTGTGCTGCTCAGTAACATTTAACATTTAGTATTTACTGTGATTCATACAGATGTTGGTTTTTGCTGCAGTTTCTGTTGGTTGTTCTGCTATTGTTTCTTCTTTTGTTTTCTCTTTTTGTCAGCAGTTTTCAGAGCATGAGTATTCAGAGAGCGAGTATTCAGGGAGCGAGTATTCAGAGAGCAAGTATTCAGAGAGCGAGTATTCAGAGAGCGAGTATTCAGGGAGCGAGTACCCGGAGAGCGAGTATCCGGAGAGCGAGTATCCGGAGAGCGAGTATTCAGAGAGCGAGTATTCAGAGAGCGAATATTCAGAGAGCAAGTATTCAGAGAGCGAGTATTCAGAGAGCGATTATTCAGGGAGCGAGTGTTCAGGGAGCGAGTATTCGGAGAGTGAGTATTCGGAGAGTGAGTATTCGGAGAGTGAGTATTCCGAGAGCGAGTGTTCAGAGAGTGAGTGTTCAGAGAGCGAGTGTTCAGAGAGCGAGTATTCAGGGAGCGAGTGTTCAGAGAGCGAGTATTCAGAGAGCGAGTATTCAGAGAACGAGTATTCAGGGATCAAGTATTCAGGGAGTGAGTATTCAAAGAGCCAATATTCAGAGAGCGAAAGTTTGCCGAAAGTGCAGAATGGCTTATGAGTAGGTACTGCTTTCCAAGACAAATATTGCTCGATTTGTGTCATGATTTGGGACCTATGCTACAGATGAAATGATCCTGATGTGGCAGGTAAGTTTTAGTTTCCAACAGGACAGCACTTTAACTCAGGTAAGTATTTTCAGAAGTCTTCACACATGTCTGAAAGGCAGTCATTTCGGGCATTATGCTTACCTGAACAGACCGCCTTCAAGATCTGTCTGAAGACACTGTTTTCTGGGATTATGATGATGATGATGAAAGCCTTTATTTGTCACTACACTGTTACATGCAGCGAAATTGCATGTAGCAGTGTAGTGAGGGGGCATGTGGAAGTAATCCGGCGTACACAGCATCCATCTGTTCCTTCAGCTATAACAGCAATGGTCAACAGACCAGTCTATTCTACACTGGGGGGGTAAAGCATCGAAGGCGTGGGATGAGGGGAGGATACGATGGTCTGCATGTATGAGTGTGTGTGTGTGTGATAAGTTTCTGTATTTTTACTAAGGTAAGTATTTTAAGATAGCAGTGCCTTCACACAGGTCTTAAATGCAGTCGTTTCAGGTAAATACAGTAACTCAGGTAAGTATTCTCATTTATTTACAGATATTTACTTGTGCTCTGGTTGACCTTGGCTGATTCTCAGGGGGCTTGCTTGACGATTCTGGAAGCATCTCTTGGCAGGCATTGAGGCATCATACCAGAAGGTTAACATTGCATTGTCACTGTTTTAATACAACTATGTAAACACCAGGTAATAAACACAGACACTTTCAAATCCTATTAAGATTTTCTTTTATTAATATTACATTTTAATTGTATCAAATAGGATTTATAAATCACAAACAAGAATATAAATATTATAATAAATAATGTATCAACAAATTGTATCAACGGGGGTATAAAATTTGAAAACAGAATTAATATTATGTATTAATGTTCATTAATATTATATAGTATCAGTAAAATATAATTTATAAGTAAAAATACATATAAATATACAAAAATATATAATAAAGTTTGTATTAACATTTTTTAACAGCAGGTATAACATTTGAAAACAGAAACATATAATAGTGAGCTTTTCTTTGTATTCCACAGTCAGAAGTGCCCAAAGCGTCCAGGCATGAGAACAGGAGAGGGAACAGGAACAGGCAAATCGGAATTAGAGGTGTCAGTTGTTTTTCCTCTTCTCCAGTTCCTTGTCCACCACACTTTTAAAGTGCTCAAAACATTTGTATACTACACCTTCAAAACCAGATGTAGTTGATTTATTAGTAGTGGGCAATATGTAAAAATTTTCTGGCTGCTTCCAGACGATTTGTCTTGAAGGCGTGTACCTGTTCCATTGGCCACCACATTGAGGTACTTGGCAAGCCCCACAGGGCCTCTGGGATTTATTGGGCATGATCGGTTTGATGGTGGGTGCAGAAGGTGGTACAACAGGGACAAAGACCTGAGTGAAGGGCGGCCCAGTAAACTGGGTGACAGCAGGCTTCGGCTGGATGGGCTGGTTTGAAGGCCCTGGCTCTGGCTCTTCAAAGTCCAACCTGTAAATGTACTGAACACACAGGAGATCATGAGTATTCATTTATGTGCATTAACGCTTTGCTCTCCTCACAATACATAAATGAAGCGCTTGAACAGCTTACCTCCGCTTCTTACCACACCTTTTCCCAGCGACATGGTGAGGCTGCTCATGCTGCACTTGAGGTCCCTCTGGTGGCAGCAGTGATGATGGCAGAGCAGGAGCTTCAGGCAATGGTTGCTCTGACAGCACAGTGGGGCTTGGCTTTGGGCATTACCTTTGCCCTGTAGTTGGCCTTCTTCTCCTCCCTCAGAATGGTAGTGAAGCTGTCATCCCTGTTGGACAACATCTCCCACCCCATGCAGGAGACTCTGACAGCACTGAGCAGCTCCTTCAATGGCAGGCTGCGGCACCCACGATGTGGGATGGAGAGGTTCCGCAAGTCTTTCCTTCCAACCGCTGTCAGACTGTACAACAAGGACTCTGCTGATGACCACACACGTGCAGACACACACACTCATCAAATACACACTAATACACAGGGTAGCTTTCGTTAAATTGTCTTATGTGGAATATTACTATGTGCAATTTACTAAGTGTAATTTTTCTGTTACGATATGTGCAATGTTTGGGTGAAGCTACTACTGCTGGGCAGAATGTGCAATTTAGAATGGGCAATTTAAAATGTGCAGTTGCTAATGCTATTGTCAAGGCCTGTCACTCCATTGTGTACCTGCCTGTGAATTTACAGTGTTTTCTTTTTCACTTATACTTATACATCCACTCTGTATACACTTATTTACATATACTCACTGTGTACATGCACACAACTTGCCCAAGCCTACATCTAGTATTACTTCTAAATGAGCAATATAGTTTTACTTACAGTTTACATACATATATGTATATTTTTACAATATAGTCGTGCATACTTATATTCCTGGATTATATAATGTACATTTTTAGACTGTACATCTGAACATTTATTTTATACTATACTGTGATACTATACTGTGTATTTTATACTAAAATGTGCAATTTAGTCTGCTTACAGTTTACATACATATATATACATACATATATGTATACACACTATATTCCTAGATTTTATACTGTACATCTTTAGACTGTATATAGAGATTTTTTTATACTATATTGTGACATAGTACTTTATTCTATTTTTATTTTATTCTATTCTAATGTTTTTCTTAATTCTGCTGCTCTTAACTTTGTACTGTCCACTTTCTGCAGTTACTAAGCAAATTTCCCACTTGTGGGACTAATAAAGGTTTATCTTATCTTATCTTATCTTATCTCCGCTGTTAAAATAAAGTATCGGTCAAATACTGTATTTATCCTCACTGTTGCTGTTGTTAATCGTACTGAAAGTTGACTTGTCTTGTCTACTTGTTATTGTCGCTCTTGTGTTTTTTTGAGCTCTTTGTCCGGTTTGCACTTGTGGTCTTGTGTTCTGTTTTGCTCTGTTCTTGTGTTGCACCATGGTCCTGGAGGAACGTTGTTCGTTTATACTATGTACTTGACTTGACTTGACTTAAGTCATTGAGATTCATTCACATGTTGTAATGTGAAACGCTCCATTCTAGGAAACTCTGATATTCTGTATAGGGCTGGTTGTAGGAGCCAGGGGTTGTGATGTCTACAGCACAAATATGTTATTTTTTTACTACTCAAAGTGACAAATGAACCTACTCATATACTTTGTTTTTATATGTGATGTTGATGATGGCAAAATTGTGGTACTTCTGATCTGAAGTTTTCACTAGGGATGATTTTTCCCTTTTACACCCTGCACGTATCTCTTACACTGTATATATTCTGTACATATGAATACAGTTTTTTCCCTCTGTCATCCTGAGGTGACAATAAAAATGATTTGATTTGATTTGATTTGATCACAGAAACAGTTATAAGGCCAAACAGGTAGAGCACTTAATTGAATATCTGAGTGAACACAGCAGGGAACATCAATACAGCACAGCAGACTCTGGGTAGGTGTCAGAGTTGACTGACAAACACAAAGTACACCGACTGTGATACTTATATAAGATACAAACAGGGAGCAGCTGCTACTAGGCAGGTTTACAAATCAGACAGGCAGAGCAGGACATTACACTTACAGTGTGTTCATAACCATTGCAGATAACTTTCTGAGACTAAGCTTTTAGAGCTTTAAACTCTTCAGACATCTGGTTCCACTATTGCTGGCACTACTGCTGCAAAAACATTTTGACTTGGTAAATTTCTCCAGAATTTCTCCAGAATCTTCTTTGACTTTATTTATGAGTTTAATGATTATGCAGTTTTTCTTGACGCAGTAATTATACACTTCTTGATGCAGTTTGAGGTTAATGTATGATGATTTATGAGGTCGCACACATCACACGGCTTACAGCAGTAGTAGCAACCAGATGAAGCACAGTACGTTTTGCCATATGGTTGACCTCATGTATTGGCATCGCACCAATGCAAAACTCATAGCGCCAATGCAAAACTAAAAGAAAACCCCAAACTTGGCTGATTGACTACTTTTTTGATAAAAGGAGAACTGTGTAAATTTGCTTTCTGAATGACTCATGGCTTTAAGTCTAAAGTCAAGCTTTTCCAATAAGAGGTATAAGTTCTTATTGGACAGCCTTTGCGTTTTCTAGATAAACTAAGAAATCATTCTTTGTTAGTGTTGCCACTGTAGATTATTCAGTTTATTACTCTTTTGTTTCTCTTTTTGTATGTCAAATGCCTGGCAGGGATTTGCAGTAGAAGCAGTTTCACCATAATGCTATTGCACTGGCAGAAAAAAAAAGATGGCCCACAGGAGCTGGCCATGCTTTTGTTATTTACATTGTGACATTTTGACTTTGATGTGGGGTTACAGAGCAACAAAGGAGATTAATATTGGAAAGGCTTTGTCAAATCCCACGAGAGAGAAAGAGAGAGAGAGAGAGAGACAGAGACAGAGTGAAATTATTTAATCTCCCTGGATATCAGCCAGGCTTGGAGCCACACTGTTGAAATTTCATCCAATTAGCGAACACTGTAGTAGCTGACTGTACAGTTAAAAATGTTCAAACAAAATCTCATATATTCATATTCAGCTTTCAACAAAAATAAATTCTGTATAGTACTTTAGTGATAAGGATTATTTTTTTTCTTCATTTCTTCTACATGTCACTTTATCAGAACTTTTCTTTGTTTTAAATTAGTTCAAATTGTAAAACTTTCTGTTTTGTGCTTTAAATGGGGTCTCGGGCAAGTGAACAGTCTGATTTCGATGTAAAGTTAAGTGTAAAGTAACCATTTTAGTCACACATGAACATACCATGTCACATCACAGCTGCACCATGTGTTGGAAGCAGGAGAATTGGGAGAGTGCGAGGATCTAAGCGACTCTGGTGAGGGCCAAACTGTGATGTTAGATGACTGGGATGACTGTTCCTGGTTTTCAGTGGGTTGGACCCACCAAAAGTGCTTCAAGGAAGGACAACAAGTGAACTGTTAAAGGGACATGGGTGTCAAGATGTTGACTTGGCCTCCAAGTTCTCCAGATCCAATCCATCAGTGGGATTTGCAATGGAGGCCGTGCAACTTACAGAACTGCTAACGTCTTGGTGATACCACAGCACACTTTCAGAGGTCCTTTGGAGACCACGTCATAGGCGTTTTTGTGGCATGAGGAGGACTTATGCAGTATTTGTCAGGTTTACACGTCTTAAACACCATGGCTGATTGTGTGCGTGTGTGTGTATTCATGATTGGAGATGTACAGGAATGGCCCAAATGTCTTCTCCCGAAAAAAATCACCATTTCAGAGGTACCAGATGTTTGATTGCACTTACTATTACAAATACATCTATGCCTCTATGTAAGTACATCAGTTAGTTATATGCTAATATTAATAACACAAAGATTTTTATTTACATTTTTATTTATATGTTGACAGCATTGGGCTAACAGGTGTTTTTTTTCTGATCCAAGATGCAATATGCATTGCTGTTGATAGTTAATGCATTGCTGTTTAGTTTCTAGCTTAGTTTTACCTGTTGTCTTTGTTTAGTGATGTAAAGGATTACAATTCAGCCACAGTTTGAGTACTGTAGGTTGTATTAGAGCCTCACTAGATGCGTGAAAAACAGTTTGGAGAGTCTTATGGCTGACAGGAGAAACTGTTTTTTTTTTTTTAGTCTGTCTGCAACCAACATAGCAAACAAAACCATAATCGCTGAAAATAAATGGCCTTTATTCGAATAATAACTTATGAAATGACCAAAGTACCCTTTCGTGACGTAGCCATTTCTTCTAGCTGTATTTCATTTAGGTGCAAGGTAGGCCAGTGAGCACCTTGGTCAATGATCAGTATGAATACAGTGATCAGTATGAGCATGTAATGGAAGTCATTAGTTTAACTGCAGCTTGGTATTATTTTTAACTAAGAGAAAGCTGTGGCCAAGACATCTTTGTGAGATAACATTGGCTATCAAAAATACTGCATTTACTCTTCCACTGTCTCCTTCTTTCTCCCTCCCATTCCCATGGCCTGAGCTCAGTTCATTAGATTCAAAGCAGATTGTTTTAGACAAAACAGGATTTGCAAAAGCATGCTAAGCCTTTTTAAATGGGTCAAAATGTATTTGGATTGGCAGCCATATACCTGGTCCATATGACATGCACAAAAGGAGCTACAGAATGGAGCTTCACTTGAATTGCTTTAATAACGTTGCACTTGTCATAGGGATGTTTTTTTTTTTTTTAATGGCTTTGTTCATTGTTTTTAATGGGATTGTGC
Source organism: Hydrocynus forskahlii (assembly GCA_037974365.1). Classification (NCBI taxonomy): domain Eukaryota; kingdom Metazoa; phylum Chordata; class Actinopteri; order Characiformes; family Alestidae; genus Hydrocynus; species Hydrocynus forskahlii. Next base: position 7,751 of record JBBPCX010074851.1, read on the forward strand.
TCCCTGTGGCATGCACATACAGCAGCAGTGCCACCATAATGAGTGCACATCAGCAGCAGATGTATCCCACAATGTATTAACTCCTGCTATACTGGGAGCTTACAAATATTAACATCCTGCTCGGCCGTGAGTCATCGGGTGGAAGTTGTGGCGCATGCTGTACCTATAGAAAACCCCCAGTGCTCCCTGAAGTGTTCTTTTTCATCTTGCTGGCAAGAGGAGGGGCTGTAATTATGGTGTGTGGGACACACACGCGCATGCACACACACACACTCACTCACTTGCTGGAGCCAGGCTGACTCATTTACACTGCAGCCAGGAGAATGTGAATTATGGGGTCAGTTCAAGCTTCATTCTGGGGTAAATGCTCCAGGCTTTGGGGGTTAATGCAGCCGCATCATTACAGGGGCTTAGGAGCATGTTATGTCTTTAAATGTGATGAGGTATGTTTTTTTGTGGGGGGGGGTATGTGTGTGTGCACAAAAGATTATCTGTGTGTGTGTCCTCCTTTCAGGTTTACACCTCCAGTTTATTAGAACCAACTACACTGCAGCGATATTCCTGCACTTTATAGGTTTAGAGCTACAGACCATGGCCCATATTTTGCTGCACAATTGATCAACCCCCCTCTACCCTGTCCATTAATTGGAGGGGATCACCATTGGACAATGACTGATTTGTTTAGTGCATCATTCTCAGCACAGCTGTGTCACTGACACTGTCGTGTGAACGGCACGAGAGTTTTATCACAGTGGTGTTGCTGGGGTTTCTACACAAACCTTGGTAACTTCTAGGGTCCCCGAGCCAAAAATCTTCACCCTGTGCCCAGAAACTGATCGTTAAGCAAGGGCTTGCAAAAAATGTACAAACAGCTGTTGATGGTACAATTAGTGTTCAGATTAAAATACCCTGGCAAACTGATCGCTGCCTGCTTTACTGGTATTGACGTTTGTTTAGCTTAGAGAAAACAACCTCTGACTCTAGATGCAAATGCCCCATCTAGAAACATCTCTAGACCTTTCATTAGCTCTCTGGCGCATGGGCTAATGTTGCAATTACACACACACTTGGCCAAGAAGCAACTGCCTAATTACTTCTTAAATCCTTTGCAATGTACGAGCTATGTAAATTCATACGCAGTTTGCCAGATAATGATGTACATAACCTCAAACTGGAGCTGACATTTCACATTATAGCCCCATAGTCATTGTTTCATTACAAATCCAATGTGCTGCAGTACAGAGCCAAACCAACATTGTGCTGCTGTCCAATTACTTACAGACTGCAGTGTACATTGCCATTTATTTCTCACTGGTTGTCACAGCAACCCAGTGCTACACCAGTTCATAACTGAGAAACACTCTGTTTCTATTATAGCTATGCAGTCTGAGACGAGACACTAGGGGTCATCCAACCACATTATATATATATATATTTATATAATGGAGATACAAGGTGTGTGTGTAGATATGTGTATATGTCATAGGTTCTCACGTAAAATACATGTGAACCATCGCGATTTGATGTAAAAACAAATGTGTGTGTGTGTGCTGGGAGACTGGCGTCAGCAAGGTGCCAGTCTGCCCGCCCACTCTGTGCCATTCCTCAGTGGTAGGGTAACGCACAGAGCTGTGTGTGTGTGTGTGTGTGTGTGTGTGTGTGTGTGCGTGTGTGTGTGTGTGTGTGCACGCTCAGCTCTTACTCATCTCAAACTGCTGGAGACGAGAGCTCATTCAGAGACACTAGCTATTCATGGGACCTTTTTATAGTCTCGCCGTTACACAAGCTGAATGTTGATCCGCAATAACAGTCATTCATTTACTTGATGGGTCAGAAATGGATAGATTTTTTTTTTTGAACGGTCTTTTTTGAACCGAGTCTCTCGTTGAAAATTGGCAGATAGCTATGGGGAGCTCCGTGACTGAATGAGGACTGAGTGGCAACCAGATAAAGCGCACTTATGTCAAGACCCATTTTCTTTTGCCCTGTAATGACCGAGGATTCTTCTCAGGTGCAAAGCATCTGAGTGCTATGGAAAAATAGAGTGATGCATAATAATGCTGCATTATATGTCATGCAGTGAATTATTTGCTTTCAGTTTGTTAATTCTTCACCCATGTTCTCATTCTCCATTGAGTTTCTTCAGCATTCAGCCCACATTCCAAATAAAATGGGGTCTATTTAGTGTCACAAATTGGTCAATTGACTTGTGAAATTGACTTTTTTTTGTGCACACTTTTTAAAAGGTTCATTAAGGAACCTAACTTCTCCATCATAGAGAAGAACCAGTTTACCAAGAAGAACCAGGGTTTTATCATGTATACATCCGACTGAGTTGTCATCGTTCTATTATGTAACCATTGCCTTTGGTGAATAACCCTTGAGGAACCTGTTTTTTTAAGGGATTTGCTGTCTCTCTGTCTTAAAGCTTGGGCTTGTAAATCCAAAACTGAGAAAATGTCATTTAAAGATTCCATCATTCCAACATGCCAGCCAGTGTTTCCACTCAGATATATCCAGGGCCATATTTGTCCAGCTCATTAATCGCTTAAGCTGCTAAAAACTGTTCGCCTCTGCGTTCTTTTAAATATCAGCACTTCTACTGCACTTTCACTCTTCTTTTATTGATTTTCTAGGTTCTTTTTATTTCTTCCATTCTTTTTATTTAATTTGATTGTATTTTATTTTTTATTCTTTTGGGCGGGTAGTGGCCTTGTGGTTATGGAGTTGCCCCCGTGATCAGAAGGTCTTGGGTTTGAATCTCAGGGCTGCTATTGGCACCATTGAGGTACCTTTGAGCAAGGTACCGTCCTCACACGCTGCTCCCCAGGTGCCCTCATTGGTGGCAGCCCGCTACTTCACTTGGTGAATGGGTTAAATGCAGAGACAGAATTTCACACTGTTCACGCTGTGTGCTGTGTCGTGGTGTGTTCATGCGTGAGGATAAGGAGCCACTTCACTTTATAGCACATTGAAAGACCTTTGTGTATGATAATATGCTATAGAAATAAACGTGACTTGACTTGACTTGACTAGACACGCCATATAATTTGGCAACACCATGTAAATCTAGCCTAATGTGGAGCGCTGTACTGCTGTCAGCTCAGACCAACCAAAACAAATGCTGGGCACCAGTGGTACTGGACCCCTCTTCTCCTCTACTTTTTTATACAGACTCTGTCTGCTCCAGGAGCACCTCCCCTCAAGACAGTTTTCCTCTCGTTTGTCATTTTAGTCGTCCTGCTGAGAGGTCTATTGATCCTGAAATCACAGGCCACTTCCCACGGGAGAACTACTGGACTATCTGTTCTCACACCTTTCTGTAGCCCACTCATACACTCTACACATCCACTGCACTCTCTCTCTCTCTCTCTCTCATTTTCTGTTTCACACCTGTGTGAAGCTCCCCCTCTCTCTTGTTATCTCACTTTCTCACAGCAGAGCAGGTGCTAAAATAAAACCTGTCTTTTGAATTTCGCTAATAAACCCTATTTCTGCATTCCTTTTTAGAGCATGAGGAAATGTTCACACTGTCTCATGTACAGTCAGCTCCAAAATTGTCAGCACCCTTAGCAAAGATGGGTAAAAAAGATCATTAAAGTCAGAGGATGGCCATATATAAAGCTTGAATTGAACCATTATTTTGTGGATTTATTTTTTGTCTCAACAAGGTTCTCAGGGCCTTGGAAAGAAAAACAGCACCAAAGCATCACAGATCGTCCTACCTAACCGTAGGGACTAGGAATATAAGTCGCTTTGGATAAAAGAGTCTGCCAAATGACATAACTGTAAATGCAAACTTGGTTCCAGTCAAAATTACCTTAGGTATCTAACTTAAGGTTATCATGTTCTAGTTAGATTAAAGACAAGACTTTTTTTCTGGCCTGTCTTCCAAATTGTTTGCTGGCATGAAGACAAAGTCTGTGTTTTTGGAGTCTTGGGTCAACTAAACATGCATCCTTTTTCAGGCAGGCTCACTCCAGCATTTCAGACATGTAGCTGTTTCTGTAGCCGTTGCTTGATTTATGAAGGTTACCACAGTTTTATCTCATTTGTGTATTCTCTGATCGTCCCCCTGTTGATGGATGACTTGACCCCAGGGATGACCACTTAAGAGATTCTAAACTCAATGGGCTTTAAAAAGTAAAATATAAATGGAAACAATTTTCAGTTACTTTCTGTTGATGTAGATTTCTAGAAGCTTTAGTTATTTAAAGGGTTAATTTCATGTAAAACATTTTTTACATAAAACATTCACTCCTTCTGTGATTTACTTACAGCGCGTCTGCCTATACAGATTATAGGAAGTCATAAAGGCATAGTAACCAAAATTACCAGATTAAATCTAAGGTATTAAGAGATGCTGGAAAATAAAATGATTTCATGATTTTTTTTTGGTTCAAAAACTTCATAATTGGACCTACATGTACAAATGTGGCAGACATTCATATCCAGGGTAACTTCTAATTAAAGAGGTAGACGAATACAGTTTTAGGAGGCTAAACCCCAGTCTCTTGAATGGAAGACAGCGATATTACATACTACATTACACCAATTGTTAGCGAGCATCAGGACAAAGCATTATATACATAAAGATGTACAATATATCCGCGGTCACCAACCTTTTTCGTGCCACGGACCAGTTTCTTGTAAAACAGTATTTTCACAGACATGGTATAGATACAACTAAAAGCAACGTGCGTTGGTTTTACTATCATTTTTGTTAGCTTGTGAGCTAAATTTTTTATGTACCCTATCACATGACCGAGATGAGTGTTTTTTTTTTTCAAAATAAAAGATCTTTCAGACTCTTTCAGATATTTTATTGATATAATCAATAAAATATTTTTATTCTGACTTTCTGTGCGGCCTGGTACCAAATGACTCATGGACCGTTACCAGTCCATGGCCCAGTGGTGGGGACCTCTGCGAGATAGGTCCTTCGGTGAGTTGAATCTGGTGTGCTGAATGTAACAAAGCTTGAAAATGTGCAGAGAGGGGTCACTAGGACTGAGATTGGGAACCCTCACGTTAGCCATTGTGCAGAAGTTTTGATGTTGATTTAGGGTGACCATACCTCTTTTTTCCAGACATGGCCTCTTTTTGAGACCTAAAAATGCCTCCAACTGAAATCTGACTTTGTTTTCATGTTGACTTTTGCTTTCTACAGTCTGTCCAGTTCCCCCAGAGTCCTCTTTTTTGAAAACCAATTTTTAGTAACCTCAGTTGCAGCTGCAGTGAAAATTTGTAAATTTAAACCATAAGTTCATACCTTAATCTTGTGCTGTTAGGGGTAAGAAGATTTAGGTTTACAGTCTACATTTGCCTTTATTCCATTCATGTTTAAAGCCATTAGACTACGTGGGGCCCGTTTGGTCATAAACATAAAATATTTTGGTCACAGTTCAATATAATACTACCTAATGTAATCAATAGACAAACCTATCCATAATGAGAAGAACAGTGAAAAACTGGGAAATATATGAAAATCTTGTGGAGATAGAAGTAAATTATTTTACTCAATCCAATATTACTGTTGCATTCAGTTTTTCATATTCAAAAGTAATAATAATTAGTTTTGCATCAATTGATTATTCATTTTTTCCTTTTCCCCTAGGAGACTGCATAATTTTTTTCTATTTATTGCCTTTTGCAATTTGTGGGAATGTGTCTGTGTAAAATGTGCATGTCACTATTGTTTTATACACCATTTGTAAGGCTTGGTACGGAATCAGAGGTGGAGTCCCAGACAGGGGCTACCCGACAGCCCTCTCACCACTGCAGGATTTCATAGGCCCCTAAGGCGGAGATCAGGATCACCTGAGTACTAGGCGCTCAGGTCGTATATTCAGACCTTCAGGACGATCTACCTGTGCGAAGTATACTAAGCCCTGCCTAGTTACCGAGCGTATTCTTTGTGTTTTGGATTGTGTTTATTCTCCGTGTTTTTCTGACACATTTCTTGTCTTTGACTGCCTGTTGATTGGATTTTCTGGAAATGTTAAACTACACAACACTCTTACATTATTTTACAATAATGAATCTTAACTGCAATAATTAATATTAAGAGCGCAGTGTGTGCATGAGTGACTCTGTTTCATCCCATCCGAAAAATTTAATCAGAGCTGCTGGAATACAGTACATAGAATAGCTGCTATACAAACACTACTTTACATACAACACATATGGAGGCATTTCTTATTTTTACACATCTCACACTGCAGTAGTTCGTAGAAGTTCAATAGTAACCTGTGCATTTTACATGACACACTGCAGCAAATTGTACAAACAGAGAATGGAAAAAAGGGAGAAGTGGTATTTATTGTGCCTTGGTTTTTATTTTGAAAGTTCGTTGCTTTTTGTGCTCATGGGTGCATGCAGCATGCAGCTCTGTGGACAAAAGTATTGGGACGCCTGACCATTACACCAACAGAGACTTTAATGACACTGCATTCAGATACATAGAGTTTCACACGGAGTTGGTCCCTCTTTGCAGCTGCTGTAATGGTTCCGCCCCACATGCTCTGAACTCTGAAGGGAACTTGTTTTTCTAGAATAAAGTAGATAAAACGTGAATGCCGTGCAGTGGCAAATCGCTTTGGTTTTATATTTGATTTGTTTACATTACTGTTTCAGTTGAGATTTACAGAAATATTTGAACTCTAGCTGTGTAACTGTTAAAGGGAACACTACTGTTAAAAGCTCCTTATTTGTTTAAAGTCTTTGCAAACCAAATGTTATTGCACTTTTGTTCGTATAGCAGTACTTTTTTTAAAGTAAAAGTGCGCAATAAATATATGTATATATATATATATATATATACACACACACACAGATATATATAGATATAGATAGATAGATGATAGATAGATACCATGAACCTCGCAACCTTTTTTTCAATCTCATGGATATGTCTCACTCTGACAGGCTCATTTTCCCACACAGTGTTCAGAGCATGTACCTGTTCGCACATGTTAGCTCAGGTGTTGCTGAGATTTGATTTCTCAGAACAGTACAAACCAGTACACGGGAGTGTGGACAGCCAATCAGTTGGGAAAACCCAGACAGTTGTGGCCAGCTTTACTTACTATAAATATCAGACTCTGCATCGAAGTGTGGGAGAAGCATCTGAAACTGAGACTGTATGTTGGTGTAATGAGCCCGAAGCCATATCACCTCCTAAACATCCTGTGGTCTATTGCAATATTCGAACTAACAGCATGGACCATGTGAACATTATAAAATGTTATATGGCACTTTAGGACACTCTTGTTTTTCAGTAACTACATTTTCCCTTTTATATATTCAACCTCTCCACCCACTAATCAGGTTTGTCTACTCTTCCCTGTTGAAGCTGGCACAGAAAATTAGAGTGTTTCTCTGACAGCTGGAGTTTTCTGTCTTGGTCTCGTTTGATTTACTGGACATGGTGATGATTCCCTCCATCTTGTCCACAGGTCACCTTCAGCCTGTTCTCCATCACCGACTGGGCCTGTTTTCAAACAGTACAAACACTCAAATGAACCGTGCCTAACAAATTAGCCCCCATGACAACACATCCACAAATCACCCCTTCGCAGAGGTCGTACCGATGCCAGTGTGTTTGCAGCATGAAAAGTGAGGCGTGTTTGCAACATCTGACTCCACTTCACACACTGAACACTGGCAGCTGCTGCTGCCATTGCTGCAACACGCACATATACACAACCCCACTCCAATTTCCAGCTGAGCGAGGGAAAAATATTGAAATAAAGAAAAAGTCATTGCCAAAAACATTTTCGCACACCTAACGGTCATGCACAGTCGTCCTTGAAATTGCAATATCCAGAGCAACGATTGCTTGAACATAAATGCAAAGTTTAGCGCTAGTATTGCTGCCATTTCAAGAAAAATATCAGATATTTTATGCTTATATGTCTCGTTATATCTAGTACAACATGATTACTAAAAGCAATGATACTCTATTAAGATGCTGTATTTTGGTGTGATAGAAAAACAACTGAAACTACAGCTGCAACAGCTGGCCTAGCAGAGCATGTTCTTCTAGTAGGTTCTGTTCCTAGATAATGGTGCAAAAAATAAAGGTAATCTTCATACTAAAATGACTTTAAATTAAACTCCCTCTACCATCTAATTCTAACCTGAAGGTTTGTCACAGATCATTGATTTAGTATCTTAAAATGATAAAATGTGATTGCAGGCTGTAAAAGATCTATTTCATTATCCTGGATAAGATGCATCATGAATAAGAGATAAATAGAAATCATGTTAATGAGAGCTACCTGGTGAGTTATATAGAAATTGGATTGAATAATATTTGTGCCATCATTTCAGCATCTCTATGAGTATCCCAATAAAGACTTTAAAGGCCAGTCACCAGGGTCCCCCTCAAGTGGTTGCCACCTTCCTCAATATCCCTTGTACATTACAATTTACCCCCGTGAAGCAGCGGTTCAGAGTTCGTGGCCTCAGTCGTTCGTGGATTTTTTGTTCACGGAAACCCCTGCAAATTCATGGAAACTGCAAATATCCTCTGGGTTTTTTGGGGGTTTTTTTTTGCATTTTCCATGTTTTTTTGCTTTTTAAGAGTTTTAGTTCTAAATTATTAAGAAAAGTATAATTTACTAATTTTGGAACATAAATTCAGCTACATTTCCAGCCAAACTTCTGTACAGAAAAGCAACCGTATACAAGAGCGTGTTTTGAAATAAGCCTGTTCTTAGAGGCGGGATGTTTGAAAGTAGCCAATCTGAAGATGAAGATTTCTCCTTGCTGCTGATTGGCTGCCGCCCTGTGGCGCATCCCTGGCTGATGCAGTTCAGCATTCCCACATCACAACAGTTTCCCGCATGTAGCTACCTCAAAACTAAAATGGAATTTAACATTTTTGGGAGCATATTTGAGGAAATAGGCATTTGTAGGCAATTTTTACCACATCGCACATTCACTTTTTTTCACAATTCGTGGGTGCTCTTTGAACGTAACCCCCGCAAATTTCGGGGGTCGACTGTATTCCATTAATCTGATATTGAGCTAAAAGCCAAAATGTGATAACTTACATAGTGCACTAGGTTGGGAGTAGGCGGTCTTTTGAGATTCAGCCTTAATCGCATGAACTAAAATATAAAGCTAAACAATTTCTTACCGCTTTGTGTGGGAATGTTTTGTGGGCGACGACAGTTTCTCAGGTTTTATTTTTATAGCTGCAAGTACTGAACTAAAGTTTTTGAAGAACTGCTGACAATATTTCTCCTAATTACCAAATAAAAAAATTTGGTCACATTGTGAGAGAAGAGTGTTCATTACAGCACTTTTTGATTTTCAAGTAGCTCAGGGAAGAGAAGGAAGCTCAAACTGACAACAGCAGATGTCAGAGCTTGGCAAATGGTATTCCAAGAACTACAAAGGGATGTAAATCGAGAAATTGGTGTTCCACTGTGGTACATCATAACTAGACTCAGACATTTTGATGAAAGCGGAAATGTTGTCTGAAGTCTGGAATTGCCTGAAATCTCCAGTTCCTGGTCCGTGCTAAAGGAACACCATGCTCATAATCCCCGCTCCAAACATCAACAATTGGACAGCTTTGTGGAGTAGAGAGGGGCAGCTACAGAAGGGAACATATTGCATTATTACAGGGCAGTCATTTTCTGGGTGGCTTGAGGCGCTGCCATACATCAGAAAGAAGCACCCTCACGCTCCTGCAGCTTCCTTCTCTGCTGCGGCTCACTGCTTTAATGCTGCACACACAAACACCAATCAGGTAACAGATGCACAAGCATACATTATCTCCATCAATCTCTTTCGACATACACGGGCACACACTCTCCGGGTAGTAGATAATATCTTAAAATTGAATTAGCTTAAGCTTTCTATGCAACCTGTTGATAGAATGATTCCCCCCTGAATCGTAGCACAGGTGCCGTCTTATGATTTTCTTGCTCATTTTCAAATAAAGTTTCAAAATGTATCGTTCACGCTCCAGTCCTCAAACAAAACTCATTTTAACCTAATCATGGTTGTGATGTCACAGACATGATCACATTTATATTGTGTCCTCCAAGCATGGGTGAAAGATTAATCATTTTTTAATGGAAATCGCACTTTGAGTGTCACATTCAAATCACAAGAGATTAAGTCTATTAATTAGATCCAGTATTATTCAAATTGTACATTGTAAGGAGAGTAATTAATATCACAGTGCTCATGAACAGTCAGGCTAGTGCACATTCAGTGCTGAAGTATGAAAAATGGAAGTGTTGGACTCCCAATTTAAGGAGAAGGCATGGAGTTGAAGATCCTCCCACCGCCCCATGATTGTTGAGACCTATTCGACTAGACTGCTAGGACATATATTAGCAAATTAGTTTGAAAGTATCAGGAAAAAAACATTAAACTGTGGGAGTTCATAATCAGAATCAGGAAACTTTATTGATCTCAGACAAAAGTGCTTATGCAATGACTGCACAGACACACAGAGACAACAGTATTAAGTATATATTAGGGTTGGACAGTAATGATGGTCCTTTTTTCTGTCTTAGTTTGGGAATTTCTGTCTTAGTTTGTTTAGTTTGCTTTTGTCAGTCAACCGATCACTAGCTTGGTTTACTCCTGTCTCCTTCAGTTGAAAGAAATCTATAGTTTTAGAGTTTGGCTCACATGCCTGTTTTGTTTTGTTTTCGATTTAAAAAATAAAAAGACATGACGCACTTTGACTACTCTGGGTGTCTGTGTGCCTGCCTTATGTGCCGGGAGAAGGAGCAGCGACGTGACCGTGTTATGTGAAGTCAAAATGAAACTCAACAGTCAGTAAGAGACGAGGATAGAAATGCTATAGATAAATGAATCAAATTACTGCAGAAACACTTTTCTAGTTAACCCAAATAGAGCATACCATAAAAAATTGCACATCTGGGCAGCAGTAGGTTGTTGCACAGATTATTGTGTGGGTGTATGACGAGGGAGGAGTTATAGAGTCTGGTGGGTTAATATGTGAAAGAGGGAGGAGTTACAGAGTCTGGTGGGTGGATGTGTGACAGAGGGAGGAGTTATAGAGTTTGATGGGTGGATGTGTGACAGAGGGAGGAGTTACAGAGTCTGGTGGGTGGATGTGTGACAGAGAGAGGAGTTACAGAGTCTGATGGCAGTAGGGACGAAGGATTTTATGTGGCATTCAATGGAGCACTTTATGCTGGTGAGTCTGGGGCTTAAAGTACTTCTCAGTTCAGCCACCACACTGTGGAGTGGGTGACCAACATTGTCCATGGTGGATTGAAGTCTAGACAATGCTCTCCTTTCAGCCACCTTTTTCAAATGGTCAAGTTCCTCACTCACCACTAAGCCAGCTTACCTGATCAGTTTGTTGAGTCTTTTGGTTTCTGTCATATTCTTGCTGCACCCCCAGCACATAACAGCATCGGAAATAGCGCTGGCCACTACAGACTCATAGAACAACATCTACAACATGGTGTCGCAAACTCTTAGTTATAGAGTTATAGTTGTGGGGAGGCCCACAACTATATGTTTACTGTGTCTGTGTGTTATTGTATAGTATGGTACGTTTAGGTTGCTTTTTGGTAAAACATTCGTTTGGGCCTGCGCTGTATTCTGTTGTTGTTTCTTCAAAGCGTGAGACCTCTCTAATCACTTGATGGCAGCAAAGTAAACTGTACACAGGCGCGCGCACACAAACCCACACAGCTCTTAATGTCAGGTCAGTAGAGGCTTGTGCAACTGAGGCAGTATGTTTAATTACCTGCACAGAGCCAGATGGGTTCATTCTCATTTAAACAGTGTTTGAAGTGTGCAGGAAATCCATGTTATTTTATCGAGATCCTGTTGAGAGCAAAGCTGTTCAGTCATATTAGGTTAGAGTGTTACTGAAGGACGTGTTAGTGGCCACTTTATTAGAAATACCTACCGTGCATTTCCACTTATCAACCACTTTTTGAGGTCCATCTGCCTTATAGTTCCACTGAATAAGTGCACAACTACAGACTGTTGATGGATAGTTATCAGCTGACCTCTTCCCCATTTATCATTGGTCAGTTTTCAGTACTGACCAGATGCACTATATAGGAAAACAAATTGGGATATACCTGTTTTTCAGGGTTTGGACTAGGCCCCTTACATCCAGTGAAGGGCAATCTTAATGCTTCAGCAAACCAAGACATTTTGGACAACGCCATGCTTCCAACTTTGTAGACACAGTTTGGGGAAGGTCCTTTTCTATCCAGTATGACTGATCCCCAGTGCACAAAGTAAGCTTCAGAAAGACATAGCTCGATGAGTTCAGTGTGGAAGAACTTGACTGGCCCACACAGAACCCTGACCTCAAACCCATCCAATACCTGTGGGATGAAGTGGAACGAGATTGCGAGCCAGGCCTGTTAAAGTCCCTGTTGGTGGAATGGACAGGCCTTTTGTCCCTTTTTTGTACTGTTGTCTATAGAGTGTGTTATTTGGGTGGTGGACCATTTTCAGCACAGCTTTGATACTGGCATGGTTGTGGCATGATGCTGGTAAGAGTGCATTTGTGTGCTGGGCTTTTTATACAGGTTCCAAAAATATCCAGCCAAGAGCATCTCTATGGTCAGAAACAGAGCAGTGTTGAATGGCTAACACAATGGCTAACACATGCTGTGCAACTGATGAGCTTTCTAACTGTATGTCTGCAGATGTTTCTACTAAAACAGGCACAGAGTGTAGTATCTGTAGTGTTGTTTTTGGGCATGCTGCCAGAACAACAAATTCCATAGCCTTTCTTAAATGTGGCATCACTGTTTTGCTTGTGTGTTTTGTCTGTTGCAATATCACCTACCCATCATTGACCTACCAAGAACATTAAGGTGTTTTCCCTGCTCTTAAACACCTGATCCAACTGGTCTGCAGATTTACAGTCCTTTCTGATTTGACTTGGTTACGATGGAGCAGGGAAAATGTCGAAACTTGCAGGAGTGGGTAGGGAACCACTGATTAAGCCATTCCTTTTACGTCAGAGACGGTGTCCCACTATGTAATCCAGGAATGCTCATTTGCAACATAAAGGCTTGTGCTGAATCCCCGTAATCTAATGGTCACGAGTCAACACTGATTGGGATATTGATATGCAAATGGTGAGCGTAAATGGGAAATACTGATTTGATATCTGTCTGTGTCGAGTTTGTGCGGGGTTTCCATTGAATTACAATAGGCAGTGATGAACTGAGAGCGGCATTGCTGCGAACGCGGGTGGATAGAGCAGCCTGAGAACAAGTTGAAGTAAAGCTGTTGTCACTGCAATGAAATATCGACTCAAGTAGAAGTAAAAGTCCAAAGTCTGGCAGGTCCAAAAGCGGCTGGAGTGTTGAGGCACCTAACAAAACTACAGTGGAAATTCTTGATACACTGGAACGGAAGTTTTTTGGGTGCTGTTCTTATCTAGCTGGTATCCTGTGAGTTTAAAACAACAGAACAGAATGACTTGAAACCCAAAAGAAACATGAAACTAAATGCAAATGGACTATGAGGCTATCCAGACTTTACTTAGTGGAAGAATTATCATTTGAAAATACTTTATCAGAATTGTACTTAGTTACATGGGAGCAGGAAAACTGAACCATCTCTAAAGAAGACAGTAGAGAGTTTATTATTAGGATAGTAATGTTAAGTGACATTAATGATTACTTTCCTTTTATCGGGCCTGTTTTCATCATTTAATGTTGCGCAGGAAATATACTAGGACGTGTTATCATTAAGAAACAGCATTATATAATTATGAATGTGATATATTTAATAATTAAAGACATTCTTTTTGAGAAAGTATTCCACTAATGTCTAACAGCAATATATCTTCATGAGACAAACCTTAATCTGAATTAATCTGCATCTGAGATTGACTGATAAAGAAATAGGCAGACAGACAGACAGACAGATCTAGCTCTAGCTCGCTCTGTCTTCTCTCTGCTTCTGATTTCTTGCTCAAATTAGGCAGCAGCACTTTTGTGTTATGGATTTTTGGCATGCTTGCAAAATGTAATAACCTGTCTTTCTTTCTCTCTCTGTCTTTTTAGGGTTGATTGAGGTGGAGTTTGAACAGAGGAATTCCTGGGCCCAGCGTAAAATGAGGAACTTCTGAGAGTCAGTATGATTGCATGTGCTCCCTTCATTTTAGGGCTTGGCTAATGTATGAATTAGCTGATTAATGAAGTAATAAATGACAGTAATGAAGAGATCACCTTCTATTCACCTATAGAGAGATCACTTTTACAGGGACTGATGGATGGATAGTTGGATGGATGGATGGATGGACTGAATGATGAATAATTTGTATATCAAAATCGTAGTAAAAATTAGAACAATTTTCGAATTGCGAGAGCTGCGCTTATTTAGAATTTATAAGATTGATTGACAGACAGACAGAAATAAGTAAATAAATGGATGAATGGATGAATGGATGGATGGATAGATAAACAGACAGACAAATATTCATTATTATCCTTCTTTGTTTCATTACCCATCAAAAGTGTGTTTTTTTATAATCTTAAGAACTTTTTGCCTAGAATTCCTCTGCTTAAGTATGCAAATGTTATATTGGTAAAAAAAAAAAGTATATATATATATATTCTTTTTTTTTTTTTTTAAATGCCCCCCAGACAAGTGGTTTGTTTCTCAGCCAGCACAGTGTAAGCATGTGTGTGTCTTCTTCAAGCCTGGAAAAGCATCCCAGCTGGCTCCTCATGAAGCTGCTTGAGAGAATGCCAAGCTGCATCAAGGCAGACTGGCGCTACTTTGAAGAATCCATGTAGAGGAGATAGAACATAGTTTGGCGTTGGTATACAGATTTGCTGATCGCTGCCACATTCAATGTCTGTTACTGTTATTCTAGAAAATGGCAATTATCTGTTGTTGATGAGTAATCCAGATAAGACAAACATCCACCCCTTGTGGCTACATGTACCAAATCCTCCATGCATGTGTATTACTCTACAAACACACACGCTGTTGTCTTCACCAGCCGTTTACTGATAGTAACAAAGGGCTGTGGGTGAGGCCTGCGGTTGTTATGTTATCTGGAAGAACTCTGCTAGACGCCTGATCTGACATACACAGATAAGCAGCAGTGCAGGTTGGGCAGACCCGCATTTTTAAGACCATGAAAATATGCATTCAGTTTTTTTAAGACCATGACAATATAAACTCATTGGTCATTTTATTAGAAACGCCACCCACTCAGTGGCACTTTGTACCTTAACAGCTGCTGTAGGACCACCACTGACCAGATATTATGTGAGTGGTGGGCCATTCTCAGTGCAGCAGCGACATATTAGTGTGTGTAGTGCTGGTACAACAATCAGAGCGGTGTTTCTGGTGTTTTTACAATCTTACTGGCCACTTTATTTATTGGGGTGGCTGGTAGCCTAGTGGTTATGGATCTACCCCTGCGATCAGATGGCTGTGGGTTTGAATCCCAGGACTGCTAATGGCACTACTGAGATACCCTTGCGCAAAATGCCATTCCCACACACTGGTCCCCGGGCGCCCCTTGTTGATGGCTGTCCTCTGCTTCTCTTGGTGAATGGGTTAAATGCAGGGAAAGAATTTCACATTGTGTTGTGCTGTGGTGTGTTCTACGCGTGACTATAAGGGGCCACTTTACTTTAGAAACCCCTCTCTTGTAGCTCAGTCTTGGAAACTGTAGCCAGTCTGTTGGTGCACAAGGTGAGTTAGTCATCCTCTAGCCCTCCACCACCCAAATAATGTCTGTTCAGTGGTGGTACTATGGTAGTCTGTTTTCCATGAATATGTGTAGCTACAAATGTGTGAATATTTCTAAGCCTACAAAGTATGATATGCGTTTCAGATCAAATTAGATACTAGGAGTAAATACCAGTTACTAGGAGTACAAGGTAGATAAAACAGGCTACTTGGTGTAAAACGAGATTAGAATAACAAAAAAAACAAAAACTCTAAAGTGCTTACTTAGGATGGACATTGCTGTAACCACTGTTGAACTACTTTTAGTGAATCAGCAATAGTTTTATCCAGTTTAGAAAGGATAAGAGCTCTATCTTGGGCTTTTAGTGTTTTAACACGTTTATGGTTTGACATTTTTGAAAACCCGAAGGACGTTTGATAGCTTTGTCTGTTGAAATTGCATTTCAGAACAAGGTTATTCCTTTCTATTAAGTTGACACAACTCAGTCTGGTACACACGGGCGTCCATTGGACCACACTAATTAATTAAATGCCCTGTTCTACATTTTTCTTTCCCTGAGGTCAGGTTATAACATTTCTGTGAGTGTATGTACCCACATGACTATATAATGTTTTATATATAATTAGAAAATTAGTAATTTATGCGTCATTCATTTGCAAACACAAGCAAATGCAGTCTTTTTTGTGACAAAGTGGGCTATTTTTGCAACTTAGTTTCCTGACATAAACGATATGCACGTGGAGGAAAACAACAATATTAACAATGTTTACTTACTACATCAAACTCCTCTTGAACACAATTGAGAAATTCCTTGATATGAACTCTTTAAGGCCACTGACTAATGCTTTATCCAGAATAAATTCTGCCAAAATACCTATGGCACTGTGTTCTTTTGCTGCCGTTGTTCTCTTTTAATAAAGGTCAAGTCTGTATGAGAAAGCTGAAAATACATTAGTGACCTTATTGATATGAAATGGCAATTACTGATGTAAAAATAACATTTCATTGCCTGATTTTATTGCACAGACACTTTGGAGATGAGATGGAAGATGTAATAGAGCACAAATCTCAATATACTTGAAAGAAAATATTTTTAAAAAGTGTTGTGCAATGGACAAATTTAAATATGCTTAAACGTCCTTTAGGCCAGAGTTTTACCATTTAAATCTATTAAATTGTTATGTTTTCAGTGATGACCTTGATTACTTTTATTTACTTATTTTTATTATAAATGTACCTCTTCTCATTGAATCGACATTTCATTTGAATGACAGTAATGCATATTAAATGGTCTTTTAAACTGAGAGCCTGATACACACATCCATTTAGATGCCCTGTATTTAATATATTATTTATACGTAGCATTTACAAATATTCTAATCATATATATTAAATATGATGTTTTATGCAGGGCATCTAAATGGGTGTGTTCATCATAAACAAGCTTAATATCTAATATGGACTATATGGACAAAAGTATTGGGACACACCTCTTTTTCAGAGTTCGGCTAGGCCCCTTACTTCCAGTGAAGGGCAATCTTAATGCTTCAGCATACCAAGACATTAGGACAACGCAATGCTTCCAACTTTGTGGACACAGTTTGAGGAAGGCTCTTTTCTATTCCAGCATGACTGCGCCCCAGTGCACAAAGCAAGGTCCATAACGACATGGTTGGATGAGTTCAGTGTGGAAGAATTTGACTGGCCCCCATAGAGCCCACTGAGCCCTGCTCTACAGAACGAATGTCCTGTAGTGTCCCAATACTTTTGTCCATATAGTGCATCTTATCTAATATATCCTTTCCAATAGTGGGTTATTGATTACTAACATAATTGATGATCATCTTAATCTTTTTATAAATCAGTGCATCAGTGCATTAGACCCAAGTTCATCAAATGGTGCATGCTTCCGTAGCTTATGTTTGATTTTGTAACCAGGCCATTCTCTCATGCCCAGGATGCAACAAATGTCTTTGTGTTCACTCTCACCATGACACATACCACAATCACACAGAACAAACAGTTGTACCCGCCGTGGGCTTTGGAGGCCGCATCGTCGTTAGCTTTGTTAAGGCCTTGAAAAAGCCATGTTTGGCACAAAATGCTTTTCGCTGTAAGAAAGAGACAGAAATGGGAAATGACGTTTCCCGAACTGATGCTGCTGGTATCTAAGCAACATTCTGTGTTCAGTTTGAAGACCACCATAGTCTCTTCCGGCAACACTCCAAGCCCTGCTTTGACCCCACTCTTTTTCAGAATCTGAAAACTTAGCCTGATTGCTTATGCTATGACTGCACAGACACACAGAGACACAAAGGCAAGAACAATATATAAAATACATAAAAATCTGCAGAAAAACCTCACTAATGCTGGGGTATAAATACTATAGAAAAGTAACTTACAGTTAAGTGACTTACTAATAACACATATGGTGATTAGGAGCACGTAGTACAGATCAGTAATAGATTAGTACTATTGACATAAGTAGTGATATTCACATGGTAAGACTATTGCACATAATTAGTGTTGTTTTGGCAGCCTGTCTTAATTTTAGTTTTAGTCTAGTCTTTGCATCAAGCTGTCATTTTAGTTTTTATTAGTCTTAGTCATGTCCATACTCTTTTTAGTCTAGTCAAGTTTCAGTCGACTAAAAGCCTGACCTTTTTAGTCTTATTTTAGTCAGAATTATCCACGACTATTTTCGTCTAGCTTTAGTCAATGAAAGCTGATGACATTTTAGTCTAGTTTTAGTCAGTGAAAGCTGCATTTTAGTCTCTTTTTTTAGTAATCCAATTCTGTTTAACCCAGTCAATGTAGTGTAAGTACCTAGTAGAATAGACAAATTCAAAATTTAGTCAAATCTATTTTACAGTTCAAACAAAGTGTTTTTGCCAACCAAACATGTTAGATCTCACTCATAAATTTAAGTAAAATAAATAAATAAAATAACATCACATCACTAAAAAAGCAAATAAAATGGGGGGGAGGGGGAGTTTTCACTCCCTGGCACTTTAATGGCCCTGCGTCCCAATACTTTTGGCCACTCTAGATAGATTTAATTCACAGTGCCTCTGAATGGCCAAATGTATTTGGACGTAATGCCATTCAACTCTAAGGTGGAGCATCCCAATACTTTTTTCCTCCCCTCCCTATCGTACAGGAAATAACGTCTCGTCTTGTTTTAGTCAACAGAAATGAAGAGACATTTTAGCATAGTTTCTATTATGTAAACCACATTTAGTCTCGTTCTTATTCATCAACAATGTTACATTATATATTTTATTATAGTTATCGTCACATGACCAGCATTTACGTTGCGTCTCGTCCCGTTTTTGTCACGTGATAAATGTTCGTTGACAATGATATTTAGTCATAATTTTTGTGGACAAAAGCAACACGACACATAATGATATATTATACATAATGATAATGTTTTAGCCCCCTATAAGAACATTACATGATATTGCTCATGGTAGACTGTTGCACATCATAGCAAGATAATAATGCACATAGCGATACATATTACCTTGCTATGATGTCCAATTTCTAGTTAAACAATTGGCTGTTTCCTTGTGGTATCAGTGTCAGAGCTGGTTATTTATCACTTCATCCGTTGACGTTTCCTGTAAAATGTTGAGAGGTGTCCACACAAAAGGTCCTGACAACAGGTTTAATCTATTATAGTATGAAATACTGTCTTACATTGGAAAGTTCTGTCTTACATTGGAAAGTTTTCGAGTTTTGCTATACATTCAACTTCATAATTCATGACTAATGACATACTTAATCAATTATATTCATGTTTAACTTACATGCTGCTTTGATGTCTATAAAATTTGATTCTTTCTATAAAACAAGAAAGAACAATTGAACCAAATTCGGTTCAAAATATTCCATATAATATTTGATAACAATTACATGAAATTGTTGATGGTGGAAAGCATGGTTCTCATGGTTAATTAAACTCAGCTCGAAGGTCATTTGTGTTAATCTCCACTTTCTCTACATCGCTATGGGTCAGTGCCGGCGTCAAGGGGGGGCATTCAAAGGCATTGCCCCCCCCCAGTGAGTCGCCACACGCCCCCTACACACTCTAGTGTCGCTCATATGAATATATTTCACGATCGATAGTGATCCCCCCCCCAGTCAGTAAGATGCCAGCCCGGTAGATCCGCTCTGACGCCGGTCCTGCTATGGGTGCTTGCTTTTTGTATGACGTTAGAGGAAGGAAAGGGCCATCATTTGACACTGGCAACTGTGTGAATTCTTCTTCTTTTTTTTTTTTCTTTTTTTTTTTCATCCCAGAAGGCAGCAGAAGGTGACTTGTGGTGAGAAAGCACTCTTTGGAATGGCTCCTCCATTCGCCTGTGGGAAGAGCGCAAACTCATTAAAATTTCAGTTCAGTCTCCTCTTTACTTCCTCCATGCTTCAAAACACTGAGCGCTTGGGATCATGTACAGTTTATTTTGATGAAGAATGTTTTATTTATTTATTTATTTACTGCTTTAATTCTGATTGCTGCTGAGGCCCCTTGAGTCGCAGGGTGACTTGCTGTGGGTGGAAGTCAGCCAGAACGAAGGCCGGCCCTTTTCCCTGCGGAGCCGATCCGTACTCAAGTTTGTTTTCCGACGTGGACTGAATCATCATGTGCGTAAATCAGAATATTTTCACAGTATGACTCATTAGGTTGGTGGGGTTTCACAAAGAGATTTTGGGGTTTTTTTGTTTTGTTTTTTGCAAAATGTTACAGAGAGGTTCGTGTACTCAGTGTGTTCAGTGCTTTTGAACTAGCAAACTATTAAAAATAACAGATCAAAACAGATTAAAAAAGAACAGATTTTAGGATTTGAAATTCTGTGCTCAGCATTTAAAGAAAACATGGCCTAATATTCTGTCCCTACACGTTTGTGGACTTATTTACAGTAGGATTACATACAAACTGTCTCAAAGTTGGCCCCATCATTCATGGGCCCTGTCAACGCCAGGGCAGTCCCTGATGGAGATCCAGCCACCCGTGGCTGGGAGTCCAAGAGGGCACAACCAGCCTTGCAGTCTGGGTGGGCAAGATGCCCCCGCACCCCCATCACTCAGTGCTAGCCCGCATAAAAACCGGGTGGACAGAAGAAAAACTTTGAGCTTATATGCTACCAGTGCAAACATGAGATTAGCCGTGTTGGTTATTAGTTGCATTAGAAGTAAACGTACACTTTTGGAAGCTTTAAAGCGATACTTTTGCCCTAAGAAAAACAGATTAACTGTGCTAACACTGGATTTGTCATGTTCATGTTCTGAAACTATATTTACACTCTTCCGCAGCTTTTTAGAAAAGCTTTGCCCCAAAAATGCTTAATTCGGCATGTTATTAGCGCTAAACTTGTTCAGCAGCATTAAACGAACAGATTACCCAGAAGTACTAACATTTCTAAAAGTGGATTACCCATCTAAATTTCACCATTCAGCAACATTCGAAGTGAAAATGTTTCCGAAAAATGGCATAATCGGAAATGATCCTTATTAGATGTTACTCGTGTTAGAATTTAGCAGCATTAAAGTGAAAAATATTACACTGAACTTGTCTAACAAACAGGCCTATACAGTCATGATCATTCATCAACATTTCTGGAAGAAATACTCCTTTAAATATCTCTGCAGTCCCTAGGGTTTCAGCATTCTTTTTTTTTTTTTTAATACCGTGCCCATTTCTGACTGCAATGGCATACGATGGCTCACGTATCAATTCCATGAATTCTTTGCTACGTATAGCGAGTCGAGTGTGCTGATCTTTCACCTTGTTTTTCTCTGCTCTGAGGCTGTGGCTTTGCCTTTGATGGCATGCAGATAAAGGGATGTGAGGCTTGCTTGCTAATCCAGCAGTCACAGCTGATGGGCGTGAAGATGAGAATGTGAGCCGGATGCCCAGGGGGAGTCCCGATCGCACTGATGAGGAGAAAGGCAAATCGAGCTGCTCTCAGTGTGTCATCGTCCTTAAGGCTGCACAGTCGGGAATAGGAGCGGTTTGTGTTAGAGGGAGCCCTGTTCAAATGAGGCTATGGCGGGTAGAGGAGCAGTTTGACAAAAATAATTTCCCCTTAACCCAAATGTAATGTAAGCTACAGACAAAATTCAGGCCTAAAGATGGTTTCAGTTTCATGGTGTTTTTTATTGGTAACGGCAACCACATAAACAAGTCCGTTTAAGATTAACAGTTCAACAGGATTTGAGGCGAGTCTGTGATGATTTAGACAGGGGATGCTAATTGGTGTTGTATAATCTTGTATTACTTGTTATCCACATTAGTCGTGTAGCTACACACACACACACACACACACACAAATATATATATATTCAGTTGCAATCAGAAATACACCACCACAAAAGACATGAATAGAGGTTAATACAAATATGACAAAAAGACTCATTAAATATCAAGGAATATTTGTGGACACATTTTCGAGAGCACAAATTGAGTGCATTATTATTCAACCCCCAGCTCAGTGGCATATCCTTTAGCCTTCCTCTCATAGCTGTTTTTGCCAAGCGCTGACAAGCTTCT
>JBBPCX010074866.1:0-31143 GCA_037974365.1 Hydrocynus forskahlii
AGAGAGAGAGGTAATAAATTATATTACACTGTGGAACAAATATTGTAAAATCAAATTAGATCCATTAGAGGTCAATTGTGGTGTCAGTATTGTTACTGTTATATTATATATGTTATCAAATGTCATGTTGATTTAGCATTATCTAAATATTGATTTCAGCTCAGATCAGTTATATATCAAATTAAAGTGGAGTCTCATTTCAACTTAATGAGTGATTACACAGCAAACATGTATTTATCTCAACCCAAGTGTATCTGCCCATTTGACGTGAGCAGTGAACAAACTGGATAGAGGCAGGTGGCATTAATATTTTATCACATCTGACATTTATTGGCACCTTTGTACTCTTAAATTGTTAATCTGTAATCAATATATTTTTTTAACTAAGGGGCACTTTCAAATCCCATTAAGCAAAATGCACAGTATAAGATTATCAGAGATGAGCTGATAGCGTCCTAAAAAGTCTGTTTTATTAAGTTTAGTTAACTTAGTCAACCCTAACCCTTATTTAATGCAAAGCCGGTAAAAGTAGAACACAAATAGTGAAAAAAAAGCTTTCAGCATGACTGCATCCATGTAATTACGATACTTATGGGACAGTGTTAAAACGGACCGTATTATATTTTTGTAAGCGTGGTGATGTAAGCAGATGCGGGAAATGTCCGGAAGAGCAATGAGGAAGTCACTTCTGTGAAAACATCAGCATGTTTGGGTGGAGGCAGGAAATGATCTTGAAAATAATAAAGTGCCAAGCTGGGCCTGTCGCATACTCCAGCTCTGCTCGCAGTGCAGACTTTCTTCATTATAACAAAAATAAGTTAACGAAACTCACAGAACAGCAAAAGTTTGAGCACCTCTTTAAAACACAAGGTCTACTGAGAAAACACTTTTGCATGTTTGAATGCACAGTTACTGTTTATTTGTTGAATTTAACATACTAAGAAAAAAATTTGTTCCGTATGAAAAAAGGACTATGCCCTGGTTTATGCTGTATGTTTTATTACAGTTTTGATATGATAAAATCAGCTGGAAACTATCAATTTTGCATAACAATGGAAGAAAAATGTCGTATTGAAATTTGAGAGATGTGGGGAAAAAGTGACTCAGGTTTTTCCTTATTGACCACTGTCAGAAGCTTAATGATTGACACGGTTAGTGTGCAGTCACAGTTATGCACTGCCACAGAAAATTCAGAGGTCATATACTTATAGTCTTTTGGCTTTAGCTTAAGAACTGCTATGCATGTAGTTCTGCGCTTTGGTCTCATCAAGGGAAGCAAACAGAATATAATATGAACATATATCTGACAGCTATAGAAAAATACTGCATATGCTTATTTAAGAAATAGGTCAAATATTATTATTGTCAGATTTATTGCACTGAAAGTTAAAGCTCACCTGCACACTATTTAATTTGGGTTTTTTGTTGTTGTTGTTGAAGTGTTGATGCCTTCCAGCTTTACCACCTGTTTTAACAGTCCTGCCTAGTTTATTTAGTATGTTTGATGATCAGTTTGATGATATTTAATCTGATCAATTGTATATGAAAAACATCTTGGCTAAGAAAAAACAGAATTTGTCTTAACCAGACCCTGAAGCTGAAAAGATGAGTAATATTTGTTACCATGGAAATGAGAGACAGTGAAGAGGAGGAGCCTGATAAGGTTATTATGAGACAAAGGCCCTGGGGCCCTAACTCAGTTATAGGCCAGGGTTACAGCAGTGATGACGTGACTCACAGCATCAAGGTCATTCTGAGAAAAGGAACCAAGGAAAACATTCAATATACAAAAACATTAAATGTCTTTTTAATGTTATATATATAATATTATATATATATATATATATGTATATATATTATATGTGTGTGTGTGTGTATCACTGACATTTTCTGTTTTTGGCGTCTTATTTTCATAAGTTCTCCATTTGGTAGCAATCACACTGATTAAACTACTCTAGATTATGGCAGGTAATATGACAGAGAGTTTGGATGATTTACATAGCTTCCTGTATTCAGTCTTGAATATAGTTTGAGAAATTGTGTCAGGACAAAGGTCACATTTAGACAGAATGTGAGGTTTAGGAAAGAGCCGGTTGTGCAATGAGCACAAACAGTACTGCCGCTGCTCTTACTGAATTAGGACTGTTTATACTGGCATGTGCTTCAAAAATAGACTTCATTAGAATGACAACAGTGGGTGGTTTCTTTGAAGTGATATGCAGCAGATCAGGTTGTTATACTGTGAATTAAAAGCAATCCTGAAATATTAACCACTGGATACATGTACATCTTCTCTTTTACTTTCAAACCCCAGAACTACTTAAGATGATTTCTCAAATAGTATGTTTACATAATATTTGAATATGTAGATGTCATAGTGTTTAATCGGTGGTTCACATCCTTCTTAATGAAAATAATGAAAACCTACTTTTTAATTAGCTTTGGATGTTTGAATTTTTCAGATGGAAAGTTTTTAAAAGCACAGCACTCCTACAAGATTGTGTGAGGGTATATCTGTGAAATGTCTGTGCCCAGATAAACAGCTGAAAACATAATTTCTCAAAAACACCACTCCAAAAAATTATCACCCCAAGGTTGTCTCCACTTGAAGTATACAACAGCATTCCCTATAGATCGACCCCTGATCCCTATAGATTGACTCCTTGGGCTGCACAGTTATGTGTTGTTTTTGGCTCTGATGCATGTCACATGAATCTGAATTGGCTTAGGAATGCATCTATACATATAGAGCTTATTTTAAATTTTGAGTTCCCAGAAGCAGTGATAGAGGTTGCATGTCTAGGAGGCAGAGGAGGTACCAGAACCAGTCCGTTGTACATATTACAGCAGTCCTTAAGCACCAAACCTTTTCTCATACACAGGTGTTCCAAACTAAACAAACTAAACTAAACAAACAGCTGTTGACGCATGAGTTGTTAATAAATCAGTGTCACAAGCAAGTTGTGAAACTCTTTTGAGGAATGAACAATCGCAGCAGTAGTGGCTCATTCACTAGTGATAAGCAGTGTCAGTCTTGTTTTTATTAGTTTCTGCAAGGCACTGAGAATGCTGAAAGTAAAAGTGCCGAGTCACAGGGTGACACAGCATGATACTTTTAATACATATACATCAAGATTATGATTTCTCTGGAAAGCTGGGGGAAAATTACATTCAACAGATGCCAAATGCACAAAATAAGACCTGACTAGTGAACTGAGGGACGTATTTCATTGAATATTAGTGTAATCGTATTAATACTGGTGAATACGATCATACCAGGCATCTACATCGGGCTTCTACACTTTCAGTCAAGCATACATATGCACAAAACTGTCAAAATAGCTACATACAGAGGGTGTTCGAAATTTCAAATGCTATTTATTTTGCATTTATGTGTACTATAAGGACGCACATGATAAACTGGATGTGTAATCAAGCTAACATGGTTAACATGACATTGCATGAATTTTCTGCTTTTGTTGATGTACCCCAACTGATTAAAAACTCATCAAATTATTATTATTTTTTGTTGCTGTTGTTGACTGCAAACACCACAAATAATCATGATCAGGTCTATGTGTAATAATTGTGACAGGCGGCTTCTGAATACTACTTTTTTGCCCGTCTAGCAATCTCAAAAGAATGACGACTTTTTTAATGACTTTTTTAATAGCTAAAATGTAGACTTAAATGATAATAAATATGTATCTTACTTTCTCAAACTCTTGATATTTATTTCAACATTGATGTATTGAATGACTTATTGCCTTAGAATTGAATAGCATATTATTTTGACATGTAACAGTTTTCACTCAATAAGACAAAACATCAGGAATTTAAGTCATTTTGTTGAGAAATAAATCACACTTTCAACATAATTATTTCAAAATTGAGAACCTGCTGCAAGAACAGAGAGGTCAAAACAGACGTTTTTATTTCTTCTTGCTGGCGGAAGCAGATTTCTATAAAGTTGTTACTGTGTGCCTTTCCTGGAATAGAATAACCAGCCTAGCATTAAGCCAATAGACTGGCACCCAGCAAGGTCACCACCAGCGAAGTAATCCGTCTCCTGCACGCGCTCGACACAGCCTCGCCTCATAGATTAAGCACAAGGCACAAGCCATCTGTTACTGTAATATCATCAGGATATCTGAACATAAGATGTTTGCGAGGTCATCAAATGTTAAGTGCACTGTGTTTTGGAGCTCAGGTGAAGGTGAGCAGTTGTCACATCACTCTATAAAGTGTGTTGGCTTGACCTCTGTGCACTTGCTTGCTTGTACCTCCGCAGAGAGTGTAATCATTTAAAATAGGGGAAATGGGGAAAAATTATTATTCCTTAAAAAGAGTGTCCAAATAAAAAAAAAAAAAAACATAAAAAGAGATACTGGACAGGACATCCTTCTTGGGACAAGAAGCCCACTTATGTATCTTGTCAACTAGGCTTATTTAATGTATATTTTTTCATTCTAATCATTTCTAGTCCTTAAACCTTTTAAAAACTGCATTAGCAATCAAATAACAACACTAAAAACGATATTTTAAATCATCCTGAGGCCTCTGTTAATTTGTCTAAATGATTTCACATAGCTTTAATAATCTATTACTAACTGTAATAACAAACAATTGACAGTGTCGATTTTGTTCATCAACATTATGACAATGTTAATTAGATAATGATCTTGTTGTTGGTGTCATTAATAACAACAGCAACATCAATAACAACAAAGCATTTTAAACATAATTCAACTTATAACTGTGAAGTACTAAAGCTGACTTATTCTAGTTAATGATCCTATAGCTAATAGTATCTTGCAAATCTTAACTCTCCAGTGAAACTCTAGCAAACTATTTTGTTTGTCCATGATGATATATAAATATCATGTTTGTGGTAAAGAGCTAAAAGGGTAATATTCCCCATGTTGTGGAGAGGGAACTTCAGCCCCACATGGTCTAACTTATCCAGTCCTAAAAGACTGAAGTGAAAACTGATGAACACTAGAGGGCAATATCCAACAACTCAGCTTAAACAGAACCAAGTCAACTCAAAAAAGTCACTTTATTTATTATAGTCACTTTAGTTACCCAGCCTACTAGACAACAGTGAGCATACTATTATAACATTTACTTCAGTTTGTTTTATTTAGAAACTGCAGGCGTTCTTGTCATTTTGTAATTTTCCCCCAGCTCACAGAAAGGATTTTTTCTTTTGGATGACTAAACAGTCCTCCCTCATCAGGGAATCATGACAGAGATTCGAACCTTGATTCTCTCTCTCTCTCTCTCTCTCTCTCTCTTTCTCTCTCTCTCTCTCTCATTGTATTCAATTTTCCACATGACTAGCAGAAAAAAACATAAGGGACATAAAATAAACTAAAGCCGTTAAAAGGATACATAGCTATATATTGTAAAAACACAAGTATATGTGTTTTCTGAACATTTTTAATGCAGCATTTTGGGAAATGTCAACAGACAGACAGACAGACAGACAGACAGATAGATAGATAGATAGATGGATAGATAGATCTATTATTAATAAGAAATATATCAACGATTAAATGACTACTGTACTATTACTACTATTACTACTACTACTACTAATAATAATAATGATAATAATAATAACAATAATAATAACAACAACAACAACAATAATAATAATAAAAGGAAGAAGATGAACAGAAAGGCCCTGTTGTTGTATGAAAGTGTGTTGAATATTAAAAAGCAACCAAAGCCCCTGATTGTTGTTTATACTCCGCAGGAAAAGACGAGTTTCCCGCATGATGGGAGGAGGAGGAGGAGAGGAGAGGAGGAGGCCTCTTCTCTCTCTCTCTCTCTAATTGGCTGGTCCGGTCCTCTCTCTCCCTCTCTGAGTCTCTCTCTCTCTCTCTCTCACTCTGTTAAAGCGCAGCGGCCAGACCCATGCGCACGCGCGGGATGCCATATTGGACGGAGGAGCTGCGCGAGCGGCCCGGAGGGAGCGGTAGACCCGGGCAGGTACGCATATACACACACACACATACACACACACACACACACACACACACACGCATAATCACGCGCGCGCCTGCGGACGCACAGTCCAGGCTGCTGGCTGGACGCACGTACGCTGTGCACAAACACACTCTATACACAAACACACACTTCACACACTCGCACTGTGGAGGAACACACACTGTACACGCAGCACACGCACACCCCCTGACCGCGCGCGCTTCGGTTATTTTAACAGTGTTTCATCTACAGCTGGAGAGAACAGCCGCGACTCTCTGGACCAAGAGGGAGACAGTTACTGAGAAAGAAACGCGCTTTTTGTTATTATATTTGTCATACACACGTGTTTGTTTTGTTCAAACGCGAGAAAAAACAGCGAGGCTTTCGAATCGCAGTGAACAGAAAGCGAGACGGACTGGGAAACGTCACTTAACAACAACAACAACATCAGCAGCAACAACAACCACAACAACTACAGCAGCAGTGGTCAGTCTGACAGGCCAGTTACAGGGAGATTTCGTCCCGTCTTTATTAATTTGTTTGTTTGTTTGTTTGTGTGTCTTCGCAAACCCGAAAATGCTCTTCTCGTTTCACTTTCACACCGCGGAACAGCAGGATAAACAACTGAAACACTGTTACACTGTTTGTGTGTGTGTGTGTGTGTGTGTGTGAGAGAGAGAGAGAGAGAGAGAGAGAGAGAGAGAGTGTTTGTTCGGTCGGAGGTTGCATCTCCTGATGAACTAAACCGTGTGAAGTATTAGGCTGCGGGAACACGAATACACGCACACACACATACAAAGACACAAACACACACGCGCGCCCACACGCTATGTTTCCTGTTTCGTTTTGAGATCTGAACATAGAATCACCAGGCTGAATCACAAATGACATCTATTTACTGCTTTGTTTACATATTTACATATTTAGTGACATATTCTCGTATTTACTGACCTATTCTTGTACTTGCTGCTTTATTTATTTGTTTACTGACTTATTCTTGTATTTACTGAGTTATTCTCGTATTTACTGCCTTATTTATTTATTTGCTGACTTATTCTTGTATTTGCTGACTTATTCTTGTATTTGCTGACTTGTTCTCATATACATTTATCTGCTGTAGAACTATTTATTTGCTCATTTACTTAATCCACATTTTTAAAAAGCTTACAGTGTTTATTTGTTACGTATATCCTCAATGAGTATGTGAATTACTTTTTGTGCTTTTTTATTTATCAACATGATTGCTGACTTACTTCCTGACTTAATGATGTGTCTGCTTACTTTCCACTTTATCTCCTTGTTTAGACACTTTTTTTAGTAATGGTTAAAAAAAATTGCAATAGCTGCCAAATTAATGACTGGCCATCTTTGTTTTTTTTGCATAAAAAGGAACATTAGTGTTATTAGTTTAGATAATGGCTTTCTGCAAATGTCTCTTAAATCCAAGCTTTAATTTGCTTAATTCCCACACAGCCTTCAGTAGGTCAGAATAATCTACAGTAAAGTAACGGAGAGTAAAAATGAAGCCTCTGATTAGAGTGGCTGCTTCATTTTTTAAAATTTCACTGCTTTAGCTGAAATGGATGCACAAAGTGGACAAAGTTAGTGCAGACACAGACCGCAACGCAGAACAGCTGACACCAAGGGGTCTGTTTGAACTCCGTGCCAAAAAACTAGGATTACATTAATTGCAGTTTCATTTTATGTTGAGACAAAGTTTGACCGAATGCACATGTGTGACTTTATTAAACTGAGCTCATACTGTGGAGTGAGAGGTGATGGTGTTAAAGCAGGACATGTGTTCTTCAGGCAAAATTGATCAGGACTGAACAGGATGTGGCAAATTAGCAAAGCTTTGCATGGTCCGACAGCATTTTCTCTTTTCTTTAGTGCTTTAATAAATCATTTGGCTTTAAAATAAACCGAAGAGACCATTCAGCATTTTAGCAAGAACCGCTGCAGTCAGCTGTCTCTCCCTATCTCTCTCTCTTTCTTTCTCTCTCTCTCTCTTTCTTTTTCTTCATTCTCATTCTGGTTTTCTTTCTGTTTCGCACCATTTTCTTTCTTGTGATTTCTCTCTCTCTCATTCTTTTCTTCTGTTTTTCCTCTTTTCATTCTCTCCACATCTGTTGTTTTTCTCTCACTCACTCCCACTGTCTTTTTTCTTTCTTTCTTTCTTTCCTTCTTTTTTCTTTCTTTCTTTCTTACTTTTTCTTTCTTTCAAGTGTGTCCATTTATATTCTTACTTCTATTTCTCTCTCTCTCTTTCTCTTTCTCTATTAAGATTTTTCTCTCTTTCATATCTCCCTTTGTCCATCTAATTCCTTCTCTATCTCTCTTTTTCCTTGTCTCTCTTATTTATCTTTCTCTTACTCATCCCCACTTACTTTTCTTACCGTGTTTTAGTTTCTTTGTTTCTTTCGTTCTTTGTCACAGTGACAGTTCAATGTATGTCATATTCTCTCTGTTTTTCTCTTTCTCTTTTTTCTGACACTTTCTTTCTGTTTCTGTCTTACTCTTTCTTTTTTCCTCTGTCAAATTCTCTCTCTAACTCTCTCTTTCTTTAATTTCTCTTTTACACTCTACTCTTGTTTTCTTTCTCCCACTGTCATCATTTCACTCTCTCTCTCTCTCTCTGTATCTCTCTCTCTCTCTGACTATGTTGTGTGTAATGCTGTAATGGACTATAGTAATCAGATAGCATGTTCTTGGGGTCTGACAGATCAAATGGCTGTTTCTGCGTGAGTAAGCTGGCTGAGCTTTAGGGAATGATATGGCGTTTGGTTAATTTACATGTTACATTGGCAGTTTCTATAAGTGCAAAAACAGTGCTACCAATCTGTCTGGATCCTAAAAGCAATTTACATTAAATTTACTTGATTCAAATGTGCACATCAGTTTCCCAAATACACTGATCAGCTGTAACATTAAAACCACCTGCCTGATATTGTGCAGGTCCTGACCCACTGAGACGTGGACTCCTTCTGTTTGGCAGCAGTTGTGTTGATTTACAGTCATGTGAAATGATGTGTGCATGTAGAAATAAATGAAAACATTTCCTTTTTCAGCTTAAGTAGACTTTAGAATAGTGATGTTCTGAGCTGTGGAAGCATGTGACAGATGCGGAAATGAAGACACAACTGTCAGTTGATAAATACTTGCTGATAAATCAATACTTGAATGTATGCTGACTGTATATGTGTTTGCTGTGGAGTCAGCACTATGCTGTACCGATATGATGTGATGTTGTGGATACTGGATAGTTACATATAATGCTGAGCAGTCAATCGAGCAAAACTTACTTGTTTCTCTTGAGAGTGCGTTATCATTAGCTACTTAGTTAAGCAATCAACAAATATTATTCTCCACTACTTTCTAAACATGTCAAATGACATCCTTCTTTCTATTTGTGTTCATCCAACTGATGATACACACGCACAATTCTGCATGTTCTGCATGTGACACAGTGTAAATGTTAAATCTAATCTCAGTGGATAATAATTGTTATGAGCTTAAAGGCCCATGCCTTACATTTATCTTGTATTTTATTATTTTCCCTTGAGCTCCCCTTGTATTTTCGCCTGAGCTCCATTTATCTGTTTGTGTGGGTTTATGTACCAAAAACACTCATCATTCATTTCTACATGAGCTTTTTTCTACTTCTCTTTATCTCTTAGAATATGATGTCATGTCACTGCGTTGTTGTGGCACAAACTGCAGATGGAGGGCAGGAAGTCATTTTTACATAGGAAGTACCATCACAAGCTCTTAAAATACCAATGGTTTGCGATGTTTATGATGGCTCAAATCAATTAAACTGAGAAAGTACAAGGACCTTTTACTGAGTACTAAAGGTGGTTGTTTCAGTGGGGGGGAGGTTGGGAGGTGTTCAAGAAACTGACTGAAAAATGGCGGTAAAAATGGCTCGCGCATCTTTTTTTGTAGCTGGGAGTCAGATAATGCTACTGTATTATAATACAGTTTCTTCACTTTAAAATGCTAGTTATTTAGTAGTTTGTTTCTTCTTTGCTTTGTTGGAGTTTGTACTCCATAACTGAGCAACAATGCGTAGCAATGATAACTAATGTCTTGCTAACTATATTTTGCAGTGTGCGGCCTTATTGGAATAAGCAATTAAGATTTTGTTATCTTTAGGCTGCCCTTGTTGTAACTTACCCTGCTGTGCAATTGCAATAAATTGCAATGGCTTCTTGTTTCAGCCTGATTGTTAGTGCCGTTTGACTGGACCTTTTAGAGTGGCTATTTGACTGTGTGTGTGTGTGTGTGTGTGTGTGTGTGTGTGTGTGTGTATATATATATATATATATAAATGCTGGGCAATGCTTAAATTTTAAAATTGCAATTAATCACATGATTTTCTGTGATTAATCGCGATAATCTCATTGTTACAATTAAGTAATTAATTCAAAAGTAATGTATTGCGCACTTTTATTTTTAAAGTACTGCTATAAGAACAAAAGTACATTAACATTTGGTTTGCAAACACTTTAAACAAATATGGTGCTTTTTAACAACAGTGTTCCCATTAACACAGTTACACAGTTACAGTTCAAATATTTATGTAAATCGCAACTTAAACTATGTAATCAAATCAAATATAAAACCTAAGCCTGCAGGGCATTCACGTTTTATCTAGTTTGTTGTAGAAAAACAAGTTACCCTCAGAGTCCAGAGCATGGGGATCAGAACCATTATAGCAGCTGCAAAGGGGAACCAACTCCATATTAAAGTCTATGCATCTGAATGCAGTGTCTTTAAAGTCTCCGTTGGTGTTATGGTCAGTCGTCCCAATACTTTTGTCCAAGCTGCGCCTTAGGTCTCGGCTGGTTTACGCGAGGGTCAGGCGTCCCATTGCTTTTGTCTATATTATATGGACAAAGTAATGGACATATAATATGGACAAAAGTAATGGGATGCCTGACCCTGAGAAAACCAGCCGAGACTCAAAGCACTGCATGCTGCTCGCACTCAGAACACAAAAATATAACAAACGTTCAAAATAAAAGAATTTAAAAAGCGCTGCATTAACTTGTGATAAAATAATTGTCGGCATTAAGTAAATAATGCGTTAACATGATAATGTTAACATGCACAGCACTTTAGATTAATATTGAAAATATCACCTATTGGTCTGATGACAGCTTTGCACACTCTTGGCATTTTTTCAGTCAGATTCATGAGGTATCGACCTGGAATGGTATTTAATTAACAGGTGTTCTTTGTCACGTTTTCATTAGTGGAATTTCTTGACTTCTAAATGTGAGAGTCAAGAAATTCTTAATTTGGGACCATCAGTTGTGATGGTAGGGTTGGTACAAGTTAGTAATCCTATTCAACTACGGTTCTACTCCACATTATGGCAAGAACCACTTAACTAAGTAAATAAAAAACAACAGTCTATCACTACCTTATTACAAAACATATTCTGGTTTGTTTAAGTCTTTTTTGTTTACTGCATAATTCCTTGTGTTCCTTCATCATTTTGTTTGTCTTCAATATTAATCTACAATGTAGAAAATAATAAAAACAAAGAAAAAACATTGGTGGTATATAAATGTGTGTGTGTATGTTTGTATATATATACATACTGTACATACATATACGTGTGTGTGTGTGTGTGTATCTATCTATCTATATATGTATGTATGTATATATATTGTGTGTGCGTGTGTGTGTGTGTGTGTGTGTGTGTACACACAAAATTACTCCTTTTTCATAACATAAAGATCGGTTCCAACAGATACTGTGTTTTTCTGTTTGTATAGATCTCCCACAATCTTGTCTAAACTACCACAGTGTGGCCTTTATGTCCATTCAGCTTTTCACTTCCTGTTCTCCGTCTGGATTTCGTGCCTCACTGGCATCACACAACTGCAACCAAGCTGTTAAACAGGCTGCTTTCATTACTGTGCCTTTAAGACCTATATGTAAATGAGCTCTGTTCTAATTGGCTGCCCTGTATTGTGGAGATATGTGGAAATATGTGCATGTCTTGGTTTTCATCACATCACAAAACAGTCCTACAGTCCATACATTTAAAAGCAGTCTGTTTTTGGAACTTGGTCGACTTATATGGCCTGTCTAGACTGGTGAGTGTATGAAACTTAAAGAGTGTTTCCACATTAATTTACCCTCTTTAAAAAAACATTTTTTGGGGGCGGTGCTCAAATACTTGTAGTCAAGCGATTATGTAATCAGTGTGGTATTGATTAAAAGTTTATGGTCCGCTCTTTCTACATAATCTCTTTCAATGAGCTACGGGTGAGAAGTAGTTAGTTTAAAATTACTTTAATTACTTGAATGATGTTTTTAGCCATTTTTGCAATTTGTAAAACACACTGAAAAAAAAACTGCAGTGGTTTGGGAGTGTTCTGATGCGTAGGCCTTGTCGGCAATTCGAGGTCAATGATCGTTTAGAAAGCCCTGCATTACGAGAGCAGGGTGCCTTCAGGCTTGAAGATTAATTGACCATTTGTCTGTTAAAAGAACTGTCTGTGACTTTATCAGCTTGAATTTCCTGTGAGGAGAATGATGGCTAATGGTGGTTCTGTATGCGTTTTTGGTTATGACATCAGAATTGATGGCCTATGTTTCCCACTCTGCATTTTATGTGTAGAGACACACACTCATGCATACTCATATACAGACACGCAGTTACTGTTCTCTGCTGTTCCACTCATGCCCCGAGAGTTGTGTGATTAAAGTAGATTATTAAATGTTGCTAAGACTGGAAAAGCCAGTCATTATTCTGGAAAGAAAAGCAGCGCTAAATTGTGTTCAAATAATCCTTTAATTCTCCTCCCAAAAATTTAACTGAATGCGGGATTAAGCAGACACAGCCTCCATTCGGAGCATCTGGCGCAATCAGGGCTAATCGATAACGAGAGTCACATAAAGCCTCTGAAACAGTCCACATCTGAGATTAGTTCTGATAATTCACTGTAATCTCTCTGCAGTCTGCGCAGAACCGCAGCCCTGCTGGTCAGAGAACCACACAGAGTAATGCTGGATTTTTCAAATGCATCATGACTCAGATGCAACTAGTGCTGGGTGAAACAACATGTATACTGATGTACCAGCATCGGTATCACACAACAGTTCTGAATTTTAGTATTAACGAAATTAGTGGTATTGATAGCTAAACAAATCAGATATATTCACAAATATAATATTTATATATTATATTTATGAATATAACAGTCGCAATGAGAACCAAACTAATAATTGTTTGCAGAAACCCCCGCACCTACGCGAAAACTGCAGATATCCTCCTCATTTTTTTGCTTTTGTGACGTCTGGGCTTCGTCCGCCACACCCCCCGTCCTCGTGCTGGTTGAGGGGGTGTGGCGGATGTGGCCCAGAAGTACCCAGAGGCGGTAGGTTTGAAAGTAGCCAATCTGAGAACGTTATTTATTTCTCCTTGCTGCTGATTGGCTGCTTCCCTGTGATGTGTCTCTCGCAGATGCAGTCCAAAATTTCCCCCGTGGAGCATCTCAGGTGTTCTCGTGTTTTTCGTTTTGTTCTTCTTAAAGCTCGGTATTTTTTTATTGTTGTAAATTAAATTAATGTATTACTGTATTTACTCTCCATATACCAAAGAAAACTCGCATGCATGTTTTGCTGCCTTTTTTATTATTAAATGCAAATGACATGTTTCAGAATATATGTATTATCTTTTAATAATGCAATAGAAATCTCTTGTTTAAAATTCCCTCAAGATATTATATAGCCTTATTAATGCTAATTCCAATTACAGTCATAAATTATTATTCACTTAGAACTCTTAATCAGATTATTACCTTTGAAATACTACACTGAAAAAACTGAACACTGAATTTACATGAATAACATATATCAACACAATCCTGTCACAGTTACTTACCTAATTGTGTTGATTAAGATAAATGTGTCTGGCATTTGCTGGGTGTTTCAGGATATTCTGAGGAATAGTAATAAA
Source organism: Hydrocynus forskahlii (assembly GCA_037974365.1). NCBI lineage: Eukaryota > Metazoa > Chordata > Actinopteri > Characiformes > Alestidae > Hydrocynus > Hydrocynus forskahlii. The sequence goes on from JBBPCX010074866.1 coordinate 13,973, forward strand.
AGAATTGTACTTTGCATATGACTGTAGATTGTATGAATCAGAAAATGCTGCTTTTGCGTTGTATGGGGATATGGGAAAACGTAACTTTACAAAAACGCTAATATTTGTCTGGCTGTGAGGGTTGGAATTCTGTTTTCATTGTCACTGTTTTGGTCACTTTAAAAACTGAACATAAACATATGTACAATATACATAATGCATTCCTGTGCACAAGACAAAACACTTTTTGTCCACTGCTATATGTGCTCAGTCTATTACCCATTTCATTAGTGTGCACCAACACAATTTTATAAGAAGAAAACAGAACAAAACAATCCAATCGAAACTGGCTGTATAAGGTTTGTCCAACATTATTTTAGCACACAATAGCAGAAGCATGAAATACTCAGGTGACATGGGTTTGTTAACTTTGTAATTCTGACTTCAACATCTCATATTGAGATTTTATGATATATTTATAGAATGTAGTGATATCAAAAGTTACAGTATAAACAGCTTCGCATACATTTTTAAGAGAGAACTAAAGTTACAAACAAGCAACCAATAATATGTGGTCACATTGAATGCCTTTGTGGTAAGTCTCTATTTTCAGCACTGACAGTAAAATCTGGTCTGTAATGCGTTCCAAACATTTGGGTCAAAGTGAAAGTAACTGAATCAGCATACCATAGAAGCTCCTCATGTTTAAAATTGTCTTAAGATATTATTTGGCGCTCACTGACAATTTTTTAACTCCAGTAACAATCGGAAATTGAGAAAGTGACGTGCTACACTGCAAAAACATGAATCTTTAAAGTGAACAATAAGCATGAATAAAATGGATCAGCACTGTGCTGTCTTTCAGTTTACTTACTTTTTCAGTAACTCTCTTTATACATAGTGGGGGCCAAACATCTGACACCACTTAATACTTTTCTTATTTAATAATAATAAGAAAAGTTTTTCATTACAAATGATATTATCAGACAGTTAATCAAATACTTATTGAAAAAAAACAACAACTTTGAAATATTTCAGTGCTTCCTTTTGCTTTATTGACAGGGTTCATTCAAAGTCCACAGGTTTGTGCAGATGCCTTTGATGAGTAGATCAGCTTCAACGGAGGGTCGTTTGAATGCACACTTCAGTGAAAGGGTGAGACTCAAAAGAATTTACATTTTTGCTCTTAGACCTGAGGACAAATTCGTTTATCGTACTGTGATTGTAGGAATTCTGTCGTCGTTGTTTTGGTCACATACATTTGTAGTGTACAATACATTATAGTGTACTGAATGTAGTGTACAATATTCATAATATATTCCTGTGCGTGACACAAAGCATTTTCATAGTCTTAACAGTCAGAATGCTTTTTTTATCAGCTAATTGGTTATTTAGGTATTTCATGATTCAGACTTTAATGAGATTTCTGAGAAAACTGCATTGCTTTTTCCATTGACATGAAGCTCACAACTGAAACACTGATCGTTTTACTGATTTGGAGAATGTCTCCGAACATTTACACACACTGTTATACATGTTGTGTAACAAGCACTTTTCTCCGTCCTTTGACGGGTTGTTTTGGAACATTGGAAATTTTGATAAGTCTAATGAACATTATTGACTTTGTCCTCTGCCATGGAAGTCCCATGAGGCAATACTGCTTCCAAATAGGGCTGAGTCTGTTTCTAATGAAGAGTGGCATACAGCTCCTCAAGGAGTCATTTTTCTGTGGAACTGGTGGCCAGTTGAGCATGGAAAACCTGCATGCACACACACACAGACACACACACACACACACACACACACACACACACACACACATACACACACACACACATACACACACACAACCTATTCACAGTATAACAGAAGCTGCATGGAGCTTTCTCCATTTATTCACATTTGTAAGATTTGTGCCAACTGATTTCATGCGTAGTGGACTGTGGGTAAAGCCACTACTACACATTAATGTATAATAAAGTAATAAATACAATAGATAATGAAATTCTTAACATAAATATACTGTATTTAGATAAATGATCTTTATGATCTTTAGCACTAAATGGCGCTAAATGATTTGGTGTGGTGTTGTGTGTTGTTAAGGTTTTTTTTTTCTAAGTCGTCAAATGGTTCTTGGCTGGGATGGATAGCTCTATATAAAAGGCTACAGTGCCTTTAAATTATGCAGAGTTTCTTTGAATTTCTTCATTCTTGTACATCATATTTATAAAAGGGGTTCTTTCTGAACCATTCATTGAAAGGTTCTTTAGGAAGGCTCTTCTCTAACATGGCTCTAAAGAACCCTTTGAGTCATTGCATAACTACCGTGCTGGAACATGTTGTGAAAAGATTGATGGAAACATGACAAGTCTGATATTTCCAGGTGTTAATTGCCACAGTTAATACTGTTTAATTCCCACAGTTAATACTGAGAAAGGATGCTGTAATTAGATGCACCCACACAATCACTAAAACACACAGGCACAGACACACACTCACTTTTGACACTCTCAGCACACACACAGCTGGTCAGCCATCACAAGTTACCTTAATTAACAGGCCCAAGACAAAGCAGTTTATAAGGCTGAGTTAAGCTATTGCAGTTTAAATGCAGATAAGGGGTTAAGAGCACATAAAAAAACAAGATTGAAAAAAGTACAGAAAAGCACTGTTGTTCCTAATATCTGATCTATGTTAAATCAGATATAATGAGATGAGGGTATATATCTGGTTCACTTGCTAAAAGAAATGTTGTCTTTGTTTATAACTGATGTCAGTCCCATAAGGCCACGCCTGGTTTTTTTTACATGAATTTGTAAGTAAAGGGCTGTAAAGGGCTGGTTTTAAAGGTAACAGAATAATGCTATCACCAACGACTGTTCATTTACAACCACAATTTATTTTACAGTAAAGAGCTCTTTTCAATAAACCACTTTTTTTAATAACCAGTTTTCTTTATTAATACTTTTATTATTTGAAACTACTCATTTTCAGTACATTTTCAGTTTAGTAACAGTATTCAGTGGTGGATGTGTTTGAATTATGTAGCAAAATAAAAAGAAACAGCCCTTGACCTCTAAATGTGAAGTTTTGCTAAAATAATAATTGAGTCCATTAAGTAGTTCAAACATTTGGACTACAATGTAATCCTACACTCCTAAAAATTAAGGTGCCATAAAAGGTTATGAAAAATTTTATATGAAAAATCAGGCTTGTTTCCCTAAATAACTTTTCAGTAAGTGGTTCTTTAAAGAACCATTTTTGGATAGAGAGTGAGTGTGAAGAACCTTTTAAATGTATATAGAATCTTCAAGTATTTTTTTCTAACAATTTAGGGAATCTTCAAGGAACCTCTGTATTATGTGAAAGTTCTTAAAACTGTGGGTTCTTCTCCCACAGAAATAGTAGCAGTAAGTAAAATACTGGGATTAGTATGGATGTCTTAGATGAATATTACATTATCACCTCCATGCTATATGCTTTTTACTGTAAAATGAATGAATCTGCACTCTTGAAAAACCACATAGGTATAAAAAAGAGCACTTCCATGACAGGTAAAAAACCTTTTTTTTTCTAAAGAACTAGTTCTGTAAATTCACATAATGTAAAAGTTCTTTAGTTCTAAAAGCCTATACTTGGAGGTTCATTGAACTTTTAAAAAGTTGGCAAGTTTTTTTATTTATATTGTCCAAAGTACAGTGAACAGTTTGAAATTCATACTTCAGTGCTTCCCCACAGACTACATACAATTAACATTAGACAGTGCAGCAATACAATAAATATAGTAAAAACAAGTGACAGCATATAATACAACAGTCAACACATTGCATCTCATTCGTCTTGTAAGAACCATCCATTAAAATGTTCTTTATAGAAATAATATTAGGTTCTCTTATGGCACCAGTCCGAGACCCCTTTTGACACTTTTTGGTGTGTGGTGAAATATACTGTAAAGAAATGCGTAATTTGACCGTTGACCTGGTTGTGTTGCCAACCTGCAGGCCCCAAACTCACTGTGAGCAGACCCAGCTGGAAACGATTGTCAAGACTTCAGGCTACCAAGGCAACAACCTTCACAAGACACCGACCATGACATCAGCAGGTGGGAAGATCCAGAGCTCAACCAATGGCAGAGCAGAACTGGGCCACTCAGGTGAGCGTGACTGACCTGTACACTCCCACTGTCCTGCTGTTACCTGACGTTTAACACTTGTATATAGTCTGTGGATTTGTTACTTGAAACCACAGGCTTCTCTCAATGTTGTGTGAACATTTTGCATTGAATAGATTAATTGACATGGAATAAATCATTGATATATTTATGTACTTTGAAGTTAAAGGATTTTTCTTCTCTTGTAAAGTTAGCATTTTAGGTTTTTTTCTTCAACAACATATATAACACAATTATATCATTTAAACAACATCTCCATGCAAGGAGAAATTTCTCAAGTTCGGTCTAAACAGAAGCAAATATTTGTTCCAACCCCAACACTTTTCCTAACATTTCGGTTTCTTAGAACACAGATTCCCAATCTTGGTCCTGGTGTACCTTCTGTCCTGCTCAATTCAGTGCTTTCCTTGCGCTGAAACACTGACTTCAACTCGGGATTTGCTATTATTACTTAGGTGGTTAGCTTGATCAAGAGTGTTGGGAACATGGAGAACACCAAAATGAGCAAGGCAGATTGTTGTCCAGGAATGTGTGTTGATGATGGTTAAAAGACTTAAAATGCTAAAATAACTACCTCCTTCAAGAACACCTTTCAAATTTTGTGCTATGATGAATGAAATACAAATGCTAAGATATGTATTTGGAGTGACGAGGATGGACAGGATCAGGAGTAAGTTTATTAGAGGAACAGCTCGAGTTGGACCTTTTGGAGGAAAGGTCAAAAAGGTGAGATTGCGTTGGTTTGGACATGTGCTGAGAAGAGACTCTTAGTATGTTGGGAGAAGGATGCTGAGGATGGAGCTGCTGGGAGGAGGAGAGGAGGAAGGCTTAGTAGGAGGTTTATGGATGTGGTGAGGGAGGACATGCAGGCAGTTGGTGTGAGAGAGGAAGATGCAGAGGATTGAAGGAAACAGAGGCGGTTGATTCGTTGTGGTGACCCCTAATTGGGAGCAACTGAAAGTAGAAGAAGAAGAAGAAGACAATGAATGCAAGCCAGTAAGGCATGGTGTTTATCTGTAGAGACCTTTACAAATCTGGGGGTAGGACATAAATAATTGGGTAGTTTGTGTTAAAGGGACATTCCAGCCTCATTTGTTTTGTAAAAACCATCAAAGACTTTTTTATAGAACTAAAAGTAGGTTCTCCCGTGGGACCAACCAGATAACCCTTTTTGGGACTTTTTGATGTGTGGTGGTATGTAGCGTAAAGAATCTCATAATCACAGAATCACCGACCTGCAGATATCAAATTCGCTTTGAGCAGAGCCGGCTGTATTCAAATAAATCATAAAAGCCTTACTTGAACACCTAATGAAGTAAAAATAAGAGTAGTAAAAAATAATGAGATAAATGTTTATATTGTGTATATCAGAGTAACATCTCACACCATGCCACCCAAACCCCCAAATCCCAGCTTCAGGTAAATTTCACACCTATAGGAAACACTTGTTTTTCATTCATCGATGTTCTCTCGCTATAAAGTGCAGTATGCATTATGAAAATATGTTACACAGCCTTTGGGAATTTTTGTGGTGTTTCCAAAGGCAAATTTGTACACTGAAGCTGGCATTCTCACTCATACTTCATACTAAGTGTGTCTATTGACCGTATAATTACACTTTAACAATGCATGCAGTGTATTCAGTGTTACAGATGGATTATAGTAGTGCATATTTCATAGTAATTCATCAGACTTTCTCTTCAGTAATCAATAGGATGAGTGTAATCATATTTAGTTGAACTGTTGGTTTTCCAGCAAGACTTTTCTGACGTAACAGGAGGTGTGAGAGTGTCCTTATCTCTCTGTCTGTAAAGAAAATGTCAACTTTCCTAGCTGTAATAATATACTTGTGTAATGATATGGTAATGGTTCCAATTCTGTTCTGACCTTGAACCATTCACTAAGGTATTAAGCAACAAAACATATCTTTAAAAGTATGTAAGTATAAAAATAATTAATGAAAATATATACATTGTATTATACTACCCCCAAAGAAATGTGTGGATCACCAGTCTGTAATTTTTCTGTACTTACATAGCAGTACAGCAGATAACATACTAAACTGACAATACAGCAGACTAAATGTTAGGAAAGTTGTCATTTCCTGTGCTGATGCAGTCTAAGTCATAATGTAGGTAATTCCTCTTGTTGCAATCAGAAGATTCTTATCGGAAAAACAGTCATTAACCTCACAGAAGATGAGTAAAAACAAATGATAATACATATGTGCATTCATACAAAGTGTTCTGCTGCTGTCCATCTGTAACACTTGTAGTTGCATGTATTGTTAATTTGTAATTATGCAGATCTTTTCATCACCATTTGTTAATAATACAATGACTCCATCTTTGGCTACATTGCTAAATGTAGCTTTTAGTTTGCTTTCTTCCTCATGATATATTTACAACAGCTGCAGCTGTTGTAATGTATTTGGTAACATTAGCTATTTGCTTTTCTTTTTTAATCTACCAGCTAATGAAAAAAATCCCCAAGACTCTGCCCACTGTAGGGGTTTTCCTAGTGTTTATACTCGAGAACCTGACTCTAGAGGCTACTGCAGCACAATAACCACATTTACAATAGATTTAGAAATAGTTGCATTTGTCATTTTGGTCAGTGTGTCCTGTTAAATTGTGGGGTTCACAGAATTGAATTATGTTATTATTTGCTAACAGATATTTTCAATTAATGTTCCTAGTCAAAAATAGTAATAATTACATTCCAGTTTCATTTTTGTTGGATCTCTCCAAATTCTAGAATTATGCAATCTAGGATCTTATGACTTCTTGAATAAAATGTATTAAGAATTTTTTTCCCTCAAGTTTTCACTTGCATATCTGTTTAAAATCACTTTAGAGAACTGTTTATGTGGAAAGTCTTAAGTGTTAAGAATCCTTAAGGACAGTTAGAATTATATATGCTTCTTAACTTATGCCTGTTAATGTAAACGTAGGGTAAGTATAATGTTAGAGTACATAGGGTAAAGGATTAATGTTTTGCAAGTGGTCACTGGTCACACTACAATGGACATGATTTTGCAAGTAGTCCATAAAGAATTTCCAGCAAATTGTTTGTGACAAAATGTGCAATTTGTTCTGTGTCATTTCTCACTCTGAATGAAGTGACATAGGTTTATGATTCCACGGGCCTGATGTGTCACATTTGTTATGACTCAGCCTGCCTATACTGCAGCATGACTCGAGTGTCCTGAAAGAACTGTACTAGGGAATGAGTCACTTCATCAAAATGTATATCAGTGCACGTCAATCTGGAAAAATATCCTGCTACATGTAATGTTATATGAAAACAGTCTTGTCGTCATCACAGCACAGCATCACTGTGCTCTATTAGTGGTTTGTTTGGGATGAGTTTAATTGTAGCCTTGTGTAAAGAAAAGATTTGATGCGCGTGTCTGTGTGCGTGTGCACGTCTTATTGTGAGTCGGCATGGTCTCTGTGGTGATGATGTCATGACTATTGTAATGATGTAATGAGATTAGTCTTGGAGGAGAGATTTGTGAGAGAGCGAGAGAGAGAGACAAAGAGAGAGAGCAAGAGAGAGAGAGTTAATATGTAATTTGTCCATTCATTTGCTTTGATACTGGAACATCAGCAAGACATCAGCAGAACAGTGTGATGAATAAAGACACCAGTTCTGTGGTCTGTAAATGAGAAACAGCTCTAACATTAACTGTCAGTGCCTAAGATCTACCTATTCATTTGACTTGCCAAGTGTGTGAGACGTGTTAACGAGTACAAGATTACCACATTTGTTGTGGTTTTGGGGAAAAAAACTGATGTTTAAAAAATATCTTCTGTATATACATCCAACCAGGGGCAGCGGAAGCATTTTTAATGTGGAGGGGACACACTGCTCTTCGTGTCGCAGGGGGTGTGTGTGTGTGTGGAGGGGGGTTTGGTGCACACGTGCAAAGTCTCGGTCGCATTCTGGGGGTGGGGGTGGGTGGGTGCAGAGTCTCTGCCATTGTCCGGGAAACAAAAAGTGGGGGGAACGAAACAAATGATTTCGAAAAGTGGGGGGATATGCCCCCCCCACCCCTGCTATAATGGTTCTGGCGCCCATGCAACCAACTGCAAGGGACAGCCTGTCTTTCTTGTTTTCTGAGTACTGTTCTGTTTTAATTATTAGAAAAACGAATTAAGAAAAACATCTGCTATAGTTTTGTTAGCATAAAGTATCTATGTGCTAATATTTTGGGTATAATTAACTAATCATGTTCATCGAAGTGTCTTTTGAGTCTGCTGAGTGCCTCAAAATTGGTTTGTACAAAGCCAACACGGAAACTCTTATCTTCTAAAAGGGGTTTAAACAACTGAAATGCCTTTTGGCATTATTCCAAAGGTTACTTTAGGTTTGCAGTTTTGCATAGAAAAGCTACACTTTGACAGGGAGTGTATATTATATAAAGATTACTATGACATCTGATATTCATCCAAGATAATAGTATCTGAAGTTATTTATCTGTACATTAATTTCGGATTAGTGTGTGATTTTAAGTGTGCATCAGTGTGTTAGTTTAACCATTTCCAAACCTTTCCTTGAGGAAATCCAGCCAACACTTTGTTTATCTAATCAGTTCTACAGTTCTTCTAATCAATTCAGGTGCTGTTGATGAATCTTTAACAATCCATGCAATGTATGGAGAGCACTGAGACATCACAAGAATATATTAAATCTGTGTTTTTCTCACTGTATTTTTATTTTAATAAATACATTAAACACTTCACTGTATTTATGTTTATGTATATTTAATCTAATGTCATATTTTCACTGGGAGAAACTCTGCTTTTTTACTGCCAGGCTTTAAAAAGTTTAAACTGTTTGCTTAGGCACCCAAGGGCAAATGCTGTTTAAAATGTAAAATAATGTTTATGTAAGAACACCATCAGCGTTATAACAAATGCAGCGGCAAGTAACGAGAATTTCGTGTTTTTTAAGTAGTTGATATCTTTGAATCTAGACAAAGAAAACAGGTTTGGTTCCTGACCTCTTGGTGCATTCCAGTCATTGCTTTCCTCCCGCGCATATCTAGTAGTGTATGATGACTGTAATTATACATTGATTTTCTTGAGAAGTGGTTTAGAAAAGGTTAAATGAAAACATTTATATACAGTAAATGTATACCTCTGCTTGTTGTATTAGTGTTATTTATATTTATTCTACTATTAGTGTTTTGTCAGAGCAAATAAACTCTTAATTCCCAAATAATTTGCTTATTGAATGGAATTATCTCAGCTTCCTAAGATATTTTCCAGTACTATTTAGAAAGATTTAGCAAATATGCAGTAGTCATTGTAAATTCTGTAATTTATAACTTGTAACATGTGTAAATTCATACTTCATATGAATGTAAACCACTATGCTGAAGTATATGGCCCAGACAAAATGGCAAAAGTGCCCTTTTTTAAGCATGACCCTCCTGCACTTCCTCCATTGGCATGGAAATATGCTTAGACCCTTATAGTCATATACCCCTTTTACATTTGAGTGTATGTATAATGCTTTATATATGGGCAGCCCTAAAGACTGAAATGCATGACTCTAATAGGAAGGGAAATTACCACCTATGTCTGACAGTCTGGGGAAATTACCATTTCAGCCAGTTGCAGTTCCCTCACAGAGAAATGTGAGTTTGTGTGGGTATCGCAATCGTGCAACATGGCAAGTGGTTAGCTATTTTTTTAAAAAGCTGGCATTACAGCCCCACATTGCACTTCTGTCACATGATGTGTATAAGTATGGTTAAAAGAAAGAAAAAAATGCAGCAGTGTTACTTTTCCTTATTAATAGAACTCACTCTCCCACCCCTCTTTCCCTCTCTCTCTTTCTCTCTCTCTCCCCCACCCCCCTCTCTCTCTCTCACATTCTCTCTCTCCGACTCACTCTTCTTCTCAAAGATATGGAGTGTGGAGAAGCAGAACTGGAGTTTAACTGGGATGAATATTTGGAGGATTTAGGTGCAGCTGCAGCCCCCCACACGTCTTTCAAGCATGTAAGTCCCCAAGTCAACACACATAGGCACATTTATTTATTTGTAAAGAGAGTGAGGTGAGGATCCAAACATGCTATTTCCTACAATGTCAAGATCTTGTGCTTCAGCCTGTTGTTGACAGTATTGCGGTCATTATACCTGTTCCAACACTTGTGCCTTAAAACAATAGCCTGGCTATAGCTACACATCATCAGGATTGCTAGATTCACATAAATCCAACCAACACTGTAACACCCCTGACTATAAAGTCTGCATCTACTCATCACAAGCCCCAGTGAAGACCACAAAACAATAATCAAAAGAGTTCCAGTCAGGCAGCTGCATGATTGAGGAAAAACAACAAAGCAAACCTAAACCATCAAGCATTCTAGACTAACGCCTGCTGCTATTGTGGGCATGACAAAAATGTTTCTGTACCATTTATGTCTCACCTTTCCATGGGCATGCACAGCAACATTTTTAATGCAGGCATTTTTTTTTGTAAATGTGTTTTTGACTTTGGAAATGAGTAGATAACGACTTACTATACTCTGTTACAGTCTCACATTTAAAGGTCTCCCAGACACATGTTTTGACTAATGCTGAAGCTTTAAATTCACACAAAAGAAATGAAAGCTTAATAGAATTGGTTACGCAGTAACCAGAGGGCTAAGAGAATATAGGAGAGTTTGAGATCAGTTGATTAGACTGCATCTCGCACAGTTGGGAATGAGATAGAGAGAAAAATTTATTTGTTTGACAAGAATTCGACAGCCCTCATAGTGAACAAATCAGTCTGTAGCTTAATTAAAATCATTCCACTATTTGGCTGACCAGGCTGGTGGCCAGTAGGAAATGAAGACGTGAATGAATGTAGCAAGATTTCATTCCAAGCAATTTTGGGCAATTTCTACTGGTTCATTCATAATGAACTATTTATATAAAAATTGAAATGGAAAAACAAAAATATATAATACTGTTAAATAATGCAAATAATTCTAGCTATTGCTGAAAAAATAGTCAGACCAGAAGTGTTTCGTAAACCTCTCTTAGTGTAAAAGAAGGAGAACGGATAGTGAATATATTTTGTACAATAAAGCGTGACGTTCCACAGACAGTTCTGGTAGTTAAGATTATTAATAAGTATAGCATTAGTAGACATAGTAGATGTATTTTAATTCATTATTGATTGGTTTTACTGCATTTACAGAGATCCACCCCTTTCAGCAAAAAGAATGTTGCCCATAGTTTTCTTTGTAAAAACACTAATAAATATAAATGTCTAGGGGGCATTCCTCATTTCAAATGATTGTCATTAGTGAGTGAGGAAAAAAAGTGCTTATTTACTATTAGCATATATCATATATTTAGGTTTTTTTGTGTCAGCCTTGCAGTATTTGCTACAAAAGGAGGTTAGTCGCTATATAGCACATATTATGCAGATTAGCTCAAAACAAACAAATTGTTATTTTGTATACTTCAGCTCCCTTTTTGACAGAATTATTCCAGGTATTCTAGAATTAACTATTAATATCCTCAGGCTCTCACACTGTTATGAATCATTTAACTTGAAACCCTTCTAAAATATTGACACTTTGAAAAGTTCAATAAAATCCGATAAAATTGATTGCGGAACTTAATTATAGTGCATGCTTAAAAATGAAGAGGCCAGAAAGAGTTTTTTATAATGCCATAGAGGAGCTGCTTTTTGCTCCTTAAAACAGTGCTTTTCAACCCTGGTCCTGGAGACACCCTACCTTCCACATTTGAGTGTTTTCACTGCTTTCAGCACACCGATCCGACTAATTAGCCCATTCACAGTCCCTCACTGAAGTGGGTGTGTGTTTTCCCCAAACATTGTTCTTTGGGACCCAAAATGGCGTCTTCTGTGGTGTCACTCAGAGAACCCTCTGTCATGTGTGTTGTGTTAATTGTACTCATTTTATGGCTAATGCAGTGATTATAGGAGAATGTTCCTGGAGAATAGCGTCACGTCGAAATTTATCTGAATTCAGCCAAATAGTAATACAATAATAATGAATATTCCAGGTAAAAATGAATCCACAATAATCTTGACATAGCCTAAAGATTATTTCAGCAGTGGGCTCCTATGGAATGGAAAAATGCTGCACCTGCGACAATAAAAGCACAAGACTTTTCCTGGTGACGCTGAGTAATCTGAATTGTCCTCATAGGTGGAGCTCAGCCTTCAGAGCAGCTTTCAGCCTGGAATGAAGCTAGAAGTGGCCAATAAAATATGTCCGGACACATACTGGGTAGCGACTATCATTACCACGTGTGGTCAGCTGCTGTTGTTGCGCTACTGTGGCTATGGCGACGACCGCAAAGCTGACTTTTGGTGTGACGTCATGAGTGCGGAGCTTCATCCTGTGGGCTGGTGCACGCAGAACAACAAACGCCTACACCCGCCTGAAGGTAAAACACACACACACACACACACACAGCAAACCAACATACCACATCATCTCATAGACTTACAAAAATTATTCATAATTAACTGTTCAGAACTGTGTGAGATAAATATGGAACAAATACGTTCCAATATTTTCGCTCATTTTAAAACAGCTCCCTGTATCTGTAGCACTTAATCTGTATAGCTGTTTCTCTTTTTTTCTCTGACTCTGACTTCTGTTTATATATCTCTCACTATCAACATTTCTGTCTTTCTCTCTCGCTCTCTCTCATATCTGTCTTTATCCCTCTTTCTTTTCCTTCTCTTTCTTTTTTCTTTCTCTGTCTTTTTTTCTCTCCCTCCTCTGTTTTTCTTTTTCATGTTCCTTCTCTTTCCATCACTGTATTTGTTTCTCTTTCATTCTTTTTTCTCTCTCTCTCTCTCTCTCTCTCTCTCTCTCTCTCTTTCTCTCACACACACAAATACTAATTTACTCAGCCACGATATCATTAACATCTGTTATGGTGGAATTCACAGCATCCATTATGTATCATTTAACAGTCAGCTGCTAATACACTTTTTTCATTTGTGAGTTCATTCTTAGAGAAGGTGAATAAAGAACATTTGTCAGATTCACAAACTTCACTGTATAACTAATAACAGCACAAAAGTTCACATACATGTGGGATTCAATAAGCTTTTTTCCCAGATGTATTACTGCAGAAGTATGGTGCCTGTATTTGCCTGAGATATTTAACTTGCAATAAAATAACATGGTATAAGCAGGATGTCATACTTGTATGGTTATTCACATTACAGTAAAACAGTGGCAGAAATCAAAATGACCAGTTTTCCTTGATTGTAGTCAGTTTTGTCCATTTTATAGATGACGGTATGTCACACACTGTAACAAACCACAGAAGCAAGTGTATTGGAGATTACGTGACAACTTGATTTGAGGCAAGTGTGTGATGATTTAGACATGCAGATTGCACAGTACTAACTGGCGGTCGAAAGCTTACAGTGACTCTGAACTTCTCTGAGTAATTGCCAGCAGACACTATTCCACCCTAGAGTTTTTGCTGTTTATTTTATCAATATTTTAGTTGATCTGTTTATTCTAAGCATCATATGTATATGTTTAGTTGATTGTTGTGAAAATGTACACTTTACTATATATGCATATCACATGTATGCAGATCAGCCATAACAGTAAAACCACTGAAAAGGAATAACATTATCATGTTATAATGGCACCCGTCAAAAAATGGGATGTTAGGCACAAGTATACGGTCAGTTCTAGATGTTTGGTGTGTTGGAAACTGGAAAAACAGGCAAGTTAAAGAATTTGGGTGCCTTTGAGAAGGACTACATTGCGATGACTAAATGACTGGATCAGAGCATCTCCAAAACAGTAGGTCTTGTGGGGTGTTACTGGTATGCAGTGGTTAATACGTATGAAAAGTGGTCCATGGAAGGACAACCGTGAACTAGTGACAAGGTCATGGGCCCCAAGGCTCACTGATGTATAAAGGGACCAAAGGCTAGCCTGTCTGTTCTGATTCCACAAAAGGAGTTACTGTAGCACAACTGCTGCTGAAAAAATTATGCTGGCTATGATAGAAAGGTGTCAGAACACACAGTACATCACAGCTTGCTGTGTATAGGGCTGTTTAGCCACAGAACCGGCAGAGTGACCACAGTGACCCAATACCTAATGCTGAAGGAGGCTACAGTTGGCGCTAAAACATCAGAAGTAGACCATATGGCAATAGAAGAATTGGCCTGGTCTCATTATTTACATCAGTAGATGGCCATGTGTGTATGTATCACTTACCTGGGGAAGGATGAAGAAAGCAAACTGGTGGAGGCAGTGTAATGTGCTGGGTAGTGATCTTCCAGGAAACCTTGGGTCCTGCATTTATGTGGATGTTTCTTTGACACCCAGCACCAACCTAAATATTGTTGCAGACCAAGTACCTCCTTTATGGCAGTTTTATTCCCTAATGGCAGCGGCCTCTTTCAATGGGATAATGTGCCCTACCACACTGCAAAAATGTCAGGAATGGTTGGAGGAACCTAACAAAGGCATTGATTTGGCCTCCAAACTCCCCAAGTCCCAATGAGATTGAGCATCAGAGGTGTTTTGGTAACACAAAGTGGGCCTACACAATGTTAGTCACGTGGTTCTTAGGTTATGGCTTATTGGTGTTTGTGTATCCCAGACCCATTTAATATGAAATCATATTAATTAGAAATGTTTCTGTAAACAATCTAGACAATCTAGTGACTCTATTAATCACGTTTTATCACAAAAGCACAAAACACTTTTAATGGGTAATTTAACAGTACTTGTTTGTTTTTTGGAAATCTACTTACTATAAACCTGGGGATTACAGGAAACCGAGTCTGTGCTCAGCCTAGCAGAACATGTAGAAAATATCCAGTTGTTGTATTCATGAGCTTCCAACTGGGAAAAGTCAAGTGCAGTTCTGAGTCATAATTAAAGCTGAGTCACACAGCTGTTTTTGAGGTCTATAAGTTCCAGTAACTGTACTGAAAGTGCCAGTTCTTACAATATAGGAGAACTATAGTTCACCATAATTGTTAGACAAAGTGGACAAAATCATGTGTCCTGTTATTTTGCCAGTTGTCATTGACACCTATTAAAGCCACATTTAATTTGCATTGTTAATCAACAGGTTTAAGTCTATACTTAGATTTTTTTTCATTAGTTTGATGTAAAACTATCACAGAAACTACGACAAAATGCTGTATTTTTTCACAAAACAACACTGAATAACTTTTCACTTCAATCAAATCATAACTAAATCTTCTCATTTACAACTGCAAATCGTATAAGTTTATTATCTTCCCTTTTTTTCTGAGAATTTTTTTTTGTGAGAAAATAATTGAGTGAGAAATAATTCCTATAAAATTAAACCCTGATTTTCATAGTCAGCCATAATGATAACTTATTGTGGGTTCATGCACCATATCACATTTATAAAAAATAATCCATCTACTAGTATAAGAGGAAAGACTGGATTTGAGGAAACACATTCACTGTCATGCAAAAATTGGAGGTCGCCTTGCCCTCCATTGATTTTCCTGACAGAGTTGGATTTTAAGTCTGTTTTCAATTAATTGTGAAAAAGATTTTGTAACTTTTTGCAGGTAGCTCTCATAAAACCTGGTCTGAATCATTTAAACTGTACACTTTTATATAAAGGAGATTAAAATGGTTCCTTGCTGTGATGTCATAAAAGAACAACTTTTTGATCCTTAAAGTGACAGCCCATAATTAATTGCACCTATGGTGCATAGAGATATATAAAAAATATGTATAATGAAAAATGTTTTTGTTCTGTTGTTCTTAATCAAGTCAGTTGTCTCATATTTTCACACTGTAAATATAATAAAAAAGGTTCAAAACCTTTAATGGAAGCAGATTCAGTAAAAGTTCAAAATATCAACCCTTATCAAAAATATATCAGAAGTATTACCATGCCTAAATTTAGAACTTTGTCCAACCTCTGTTTCTAAGCTTAACAGAATGAGTTAAGTTCTTCACATTCTCCAGGGTCCTGAGTCTTCTCTTTTGGACACTCTTTAGCTCATACCACAGGCTTTCATGGATCATGTCAAAAACAAAATGAGTTTGCATTCATTTTGTGTATATTTGAAGGTACATTTTTGTTTGCTGGAAGATCCAACCATGACTCTGATTTAGCTTTTGGGCACAGGCAGCCAGATTTCTGTTTAAAATCTCCTACTACTCACTCGAGTCCATGATACCATGTATCTCAACAAGATTAGTAGGGCATTTGGAGAAAAAACAGCCCCAGACATCACAGATTGTCCCGCATACTCAACAGTGGAGATTAGTTTCTGTATTATCATCCTTTTTATACCAAACCCACCTTGAGTGTTTGTTACCAAAACCTCTGTTCTGGTTTTATCTGTAATCTGTTATCCATAATCTGGCTCCAGTCAAAGTTGTTTTGGAGTCTGTGTTTGTGATTAGATGACAGAAAAGGTTTGTTCTGGAACATTAGGTTGTTGGCATAGATGTGGTTTCTGAAATGTATGTGCAGATCTTCAGCAAATTTCCAATTGTGACCACGGCATACATTTTCCTAGCCATTCTCCTTATAGCGTGTATAAAACAATAGAATGCTATTCCCTGCCATTTAACCATGGTTGTAAAATCTTGTAAATGAAGAGAGTCCATAAAGAGAGCTCCATAAAGCTTTGCAAAAACTTCTTATTGAGCCTCTGGTTGTTGATTGTTGCACATAACAAGTAACTGGAATTAATTCCTTGCTAGCAAGGAGGCTAGTAACTTGTCATTAGCCATAACATTAAAACCACCATAACACTAAAACCACCCATCATGCGGACAGATCATTGGTCAAAAGACTGGTGACCATACACTTTATATAAATAACACCTGATGTCTAACACGATATAGCAATGATCACTGTCAGGACAAAACCTTTTATGTTCATTTTAGTCAGATTTTATTTTTACAACACATTTGTGTGTGTGTGTGTGTGTGTGTGTGTGTGTGTGTGTGTGTGTGTGTGTGTGTGTGTGTGTGTGTGGGTGTGTGT
>JBBPCX010074881.1:0-31140 GCA_037974365.1 Hydrocynus forskahlii
CTCCACCTGGTCCAGTGCTGTTGGGTGGTTCAGTGTCTCTGAACTGCAGCAGTGATGCATTCCCAGCCGTGAACTACACCTGGTTCAGAGAGAATGGAGAACAGGTTGGAACTAGACAAACTCTCACCATTACCAATACTGACGTGACACACAGTGGCTTTTACTACTGTAGAGCTCAGAACCAACACGGAGCTCAAAACTCATCGGTGCAACTTGACGTCCAGTGTGAGTACAAAGCTGGAAAACTATGTTTGCTCTTTATTTTCACTTGAATTTGTTGCGAGCCTGGGATCAGGGGGTCATGTAGTAGGACAAGTGCCCACCACCATATCATGATGCCCCACTAAACACACTTAAATTTTGGTGGTAAGCAAGTGGACACTACCAAACCATTCTGTTTCAGGTACAGTCACTGTCACTCAGGCGGTCCCCCTTCAGATGTATGTCTGTAGTGTCTTTAGGAATCATATCGGATTCTGCACTGTTTTCAGTCTTCAGTCTCAATCCCTCCAAACCCCCCAAGTTTCAAATGTCCTGCTCATGATTGAATTATGGAGCTCAGAGTGATTACAAAATGTGAATAAGGTGGATTGTGTTGTTCATACACATACATTTTATATACATATACATTTTATGTGCATTTTATATGAACTCTGCATTTTCAATTAACTTAAAATAATGTCAGAGTTATGTAAAAATGTTTTTCAAATTAAGTCCTTAACCTTTTTGCCTTTACATAAGTTAATGCAGTTTTGAACGGACAGGAAAAAGGGGACATTTGTGAAAGAGAGGAAATTACATTTTAACTCTGGTGCTTGCCTCTTGAAATGAATGAACTAATGCTCGATGTCAGAGCCCTTGCTGGATTGAAATCTCCGTCTCCTGTGTCATGGCTACACAAGTGAGGTTGTGTGCTGAAGAGCTGTAGGACTGAGCTCTGTCCTGCTTCCGCATTTATTATCCAGCAATTCTGTTCTCAGATACTCCAAACTTTCCAGTCCAGCCCTTAGAGACCTTTAAATCTTCTGCAGATTCCCTCCTTCCCAATACTTTTATTTTACTCTTTATTTCTTCATTCAGATCCTCCTAAGAACACATCAGTGTCAGTATCTCCACCTGGTCCGGTACTGTTGGGCGGTTCAGTGTCTCTGAACTGCAGCAGTGATGCAAACCCAGCAGTGAACTACACCTGGTTCAGAGAGAATGGAGAACAGGTTGGAACTGAACACACTCTCAACATCACCAATGTTGACGTGACACACAGTGGTTTTTACTACTGTAGAGCTCAGAACCAACATGGAGCCCAAAACTCATCGGTGCAGCTGGATGTCCAGTGTGAGTACAAAACTGGAAAATTATCATCTTTTTTAATTTTGTCAGAATTTCTTAAAGGTCCTGCATCACAGTGTCATGTAGTAGGACAGTGGACCAACAGTTTTTTTACATGCTTCAGAATTAGCAAGCAGGTGGAAGGTTATAAACTGTACTTTTTGAGGTATAATCACTGTCACTAAGGTGGTCCTCCTTCAGGGGTACATCTTCTGTGTCTTTAGGAATCTTATTTATTTAGAATTCTGCTTCAATGTAGTTTTTCTTTTTATGTTTTTTTCTTCTTTGTGGATGTGCCGATCCACCCCTTGAGCCCCCATTCACAAAATACATTTCAGTATCATCCAGTAACTCCATACTCAGATTCCCCAACCTGTCCAGTCCCTTTCTGGAAATCCCCACTGTACTTCCCACAGTGTTTACTTTCCTATCTTCCCAAAACTTTACTCTTTTTCTATTTCTTCTCTCAGATCCTCCTAAAAACACGTCCATGTCAGTGTTTCCACCTGGTCCAGTACTTCTGGGCAGTTCAGTTTCTCTGAACTGCAGCAGTGATGCAAACCCAGCAGTGAAGTACACCTGGTTCAGAGAGAATGGAGAACAGGTTGGAACTGGACGCACTCTCACCATCAACGAGACCGATGGGACACACAGTGGCTTTTACTACTGTAGAGCTCAGAACCAACATGGAGCCCAAAACTCATCTGTGCAGCTGGACGTCCAGTGTGAGTACAGCGATGAAATGCTCTGTTGATTAAATATTCATTTATCATACTAAGTCTTCATACAAACACACTTATCTGAATATTTCTGATATCAGATTATTTCTGTTTTGCAGTCTGCTCTTTACTTTTAAATGCCTCTTTCCCCCTATAAACGTTGAGCAGTTCTGAGTGTTGTGAGTGTTCTTGTCCTGAATTTGCATGCGTTTTGCTAGTGCAGAGAAGTTGGTTCTCTTGTGGATTTCCTGTGTTTTTATTTAGTTTGGGTTTTTTTGGCTCAGTGTTTTTTCTTAATACATTTTTCTATACTTGCACATACGTCCTACATTTAATACCTTACATATGTGACTGTAGGAAGTTCAAGTTCTATTATTTTTGGCTAATGAGTGTTGAAGTGGGCAAAAACACAGAAACCTCCAGGAAGGTAATTGTTGTTAGCTGGATATTGGTAGCGATCTTAGTGAGAACTTTATTGTTCATTATGCATTTACCTTCTCAAAACAATGAGCTTCATGTTCAGTGTTATAGATTTTTACCAACTACTTCGTGTGTGTGTTGATTGATATAATGTAAATATTATTTAAAAGTAGGTAGACCCGTATTTTGTTCTCTCTTTGCTTCCTCAGATCCTCCTAAAAACACATCCATGTCAGTGTTTCCACCTGGTCCAGTGAAGTGGGGCAGTTCAGTTTCTCTGAACTGCAGCAGTGATGCAAACCCAGCAGTGAAATACACCTGGTTCAGAGAGAATGGAGAACAGGTTGGAACTGGACGAACTCTCACCATCAACGAGACCGATGAGACACACAGTGGCTTTTATTACTGTAGAGCTCAGAACCAACATGGAGCCCAAAACTCATCTGTGCAGCTGGACGTCCAGTGTGAGTACAGTGGTAAAACTTTAAATGCTCTGAGTCTGCAGTTATATGTAGCATGATATGCTCACATATTTTCCCTGTAACTGTATGACAGTTAGAAAAGAATAATTATTGCCTGACTGGTGGAAGAAGTATGCTTTTCTCCATCTTAGCATGTATTTTCATTTATTACTTTAATATTAGCAAAACCACTAAATAAGTTACTAAAATGTATATTTTAATTTTTAATTGTCAGTCACCTTTTGAAAGTAAGTTGATGTTTGTTGCATTGTACTACCACAGGGGTGCCCAAACCTGTCCAGAAAGGGCCGCTGTGGGTGCAGGTTTTCGTTCCAATCAAAAAGAAGCCACACCTGAGTAACTGAAAACCAAGACCAACTGATTACGGAGGTGGAATCAGGTGTGCCTCCTGCTTGGCTGGAAAGAAAACCTGCACCCACAGCGGCCCTTTCTGGACAGGTTTGGGCACCCCTGTGCTACCACAAGAATATTTATTAAAAGAGTCTCTGCAAGTTGTTATTAAAAGTAAAATAAAAAGGTAGATCGCCTCGTGTTCCCGAAGCCTTTCTCATTGTTTATTTTAAATGTTGATCAGATAGAACAGATAAATCTGCACTTTGTGGCTCATTTTAGTCATCAACAGCGCTTTACACAACAAATATCATCAAGCCTTTCTGACATTAAGGAATACTGAGAACTTCTAAATGCACAATAAGGAAGGAAGCGGTAGAGGAAGCAAGAATGTAACAGAAAACCTCATTTTGCTTTTCTCTGCGCTTGTATTGACACTCCATCAAAGGGAACTACTCATAAAGAGAACGATGTTGAAGAAAGAGAGAATACTGTACATTAATTCTTTTGAAAAAAGAATGGTAGAAAAAGGCACAGCTCTGAATTAACATAAATATTAATTTCTCTTCCTCTGTCTCTTTTGTTTTTTCAGATGATCCACATCTCTCTCTCTCCTCTCACTGTAACAGCAGCAGTGAAGGTGAGATCACGTGCGTCTGTGAGATTCATGGTCATCCCGTTCCTAAACTGGAGTGGCGTTTGTCTGGGAAATCTGTCACACCCTCTGAGGACACCTCCATTAAGAATGAGACTGTGGGCAGAACAGGCCTGAGGAGTTTCCTTTCCATGCGTCAGTCACTACCAGAGACACCCAGGCTGCAGTGTGTCGGCACCAATAACCTGGGGAGCACCACACAGCTGGTGTCCTTTGTGTCCTCTGATCATTGTGCTACTACAGGTAAGAAACACAGCTCAAACACCTTGCTAATTGTTGAAGTATACACTTCCATTACTTGTTAGTTTCTATTGTGCAATTGTTCAGAAATTGTAGAGACTGATGGTAATCAGTAGTAAAGGAAACAGGAATGTTTCTGAAACTCTATCAGCAATATGAGGTTTTGGTCAGGTAAATATCTTGTCCCTTAACTTTTTGTACTGACATGTACTGCATATTACATTTATCTTCATGAATTTTGGTATGTGGGTGTATGGTTCTGGAAAATGAGCAGGATTGGAACTCATTTTTATAATATTAGATACTGTGTCATTATTTTTTCAGTGATAGTACCATACAAGCAGTATTAATACTAATAAATTATATTCCTCTAAAGATCTAAATCCAACCCCAGTAACAATAAAAGTAATATACACTAATATAAGCAAGTAGCACTGTGCCTCACTCCTCTATGGTTGGGGGCTCTAATCCTGTCCTGGCGTGGTGTGTATGGAGTTTGCATGTTCTCCTCTTGGTGGCGTGGGTTTCCTCCGGGGTCTCCGGTTACTTCCACAGTCCAAAGACATGCATGTCAGGTGAACTGGGGTTTCTAAATTGACCGTAGGTGTGAGGGAATGGTGTGTGTGCCCAGCGGTGGGCTGGCGCCCTGCCCTTGGTGAGTCCCTGCCTTATGGCCACTGGCCTCAGGATAGGCTCCGGGTACATGCGACCCTAGTGAGGTTTAAGCAGTTAAAGAAAGTGAGTGAGTGAGTGAGTTTACTTTCATCATGAACACTTAAAATACCAGGGAATGGACATAAAGCTCATCTCTTTGTCAGCTGTGAGTAAACTGAAACTAAAGGATAGCGTTTGGAATGCAGCAAGGCATGACATTTCACACCACTCACCGCTCTCGTGGAGGAGTGCCTATTTGAGGATGAAGATGGTGACGTGGTGGCCGCTCTGGGTCAGACACTGTGATTCAAACTGTTGTTGCACCTCAACTTTCAAACCAAAATGAGTGCTGAAACAACTGGTGTTCATGTCGGTCCTGGTCAGACCCTGCTACTATTAGCAAATCAATCAATGAACGAACCTCCCAGATGGACTGCTGTTGAAACTGTGCAATTTCAGCCTGCTACTAGGACCTGATGCCGTTAGCTGGGGTAGAGGAAGCAGAAACATAGCGCACTGCTGGGGGCCCATGCTAGGCCGAACTTAGCTTATTGGGTATCCTGTCCATTTCACTCGCAGAATCCTGTTCTATTGTTTTGTTTGTTATTTGCTATAAGTGTAGTCTAACATTTTAGAATGTAAAATTCCATCAACTTTAATAACTGCTATCTAAAGAATATTGTTTTTTGTTGTTTGTGAGCCCAGATTTATGAACATCATGAAATAAACTGGAAACAGATCTGATACCTGGCCTGCTGGACCTTTTAATCATAGCTAGGAAGCTCACTTTAAGTTCAGACTCACCTCCCCTGAAGCTGTCCCCTGAGCTTCTCCTGGAGTTCTGGAAAGCCACTTCTCACTGCTTCCCTAGATAGGTGATAGACTACTTCATGATGGTTGCTTGCCCACTGACAAATCTGTTAAACAACCTCACATAAGATCTCTGAGCTTGTCCACCAAACTCTATACCGACTTCGGAGGTGGGAAATTATCTATGTGTAAGCACTGTTCTGTGCTATGATAAACATTGGCAATGTTCTTTTGGAGGGCATAGACCACACAACTGGGTCAGCCCCAACGGTACTTCCCACTGGTATATTAAGGATAACTCTCCAGTGTATCTTAATAAGGACTTTTTGTTCTCTATCAAGCAAACGTAATGGAACATTTGTCTGACTGGTCTAGGTAGGAAGAAGGGCCAGGTTCTTTGATCTGGAAACACAACTCATGTCTAATCATGTGATATAGTAAGACACACAACTCTTAGGAAGCTTCAATGTCTTGATGGATCAACTTGGTAGCATATCCTTGATTTACTAGATCATTAATCACCTTCCAGTCGGCTTGTGGGCACTGTAAAAAATGTGTTAGTCTATTCACAGGTGTTTCTTCAGCCCCTCTCTGGAGACTCTTAACTTGTTCATTTGTCTTAATTTGTCTTGCTTGTAGCTTCAGTCTTTCTAGTCCACTGGTTTCAAATGTGCAAAACATGCAGAGATTCTGGACTTGTGAAACTGACACATTTGTTTTTCAAGAACTCTAACTGCAAAGTTCTCCACAACCTTATCATATATAGAGGTAAATGCTCCATCTCCTAATATTACTTTGTCATATGAGGTAAGAAGAAAGTGGATAGTGGATTTAAAATATGGCTGGAGAATAGAGTTGACAGATAGTGGAAGCCCAATAGGGGTTTCTAAAATAGTGGCAAGTGAGTGAAAATACAAGTTAGAAATTTGTAATAAAGTACACGGACACCGTCAGACAAACAGTCTGTTGTTAGGATATGGATGTATCATATGTTTGGATGGCTGAAAAGTACCCCAGAAATCTTCAGTTAGCCATGTAAACATGTCATGTTTGCAAATTACATGTATAAACAATTAAATTACATCATGGTTAATGATAGTATTTCCACAACTAGAATGTTTTGTTTGTGTTTTCAGTTGTACTTCAGATGTTCAAAGGTATGAAGTAAAAGAATTTGAGGGGGAGTTTTATAGGGTTCGTATCCTTTTTTCACCATTATCCAGTATCAAAAGTTATTCCCAGATCATGTATTTTCTTCAGGAGAGGACACCATGCTCTGCAAGTCTACTCTGCAATGAATAACGGATTACTTACAGCTCCGGCTCTGTAATTTTTAAATATCCTGTATTTGCAGCACATTGTAAATGCTGAACACATGCAAACATTTAATAATATACACAGCCGTACATAGAGAACTTTAGTCAAACAGCACATCTACAGCCTTATTTTCTAGCACGTGCTTTCTGGTAGTTACACTTTCTGAATATGAAAAATGCTGTGTTCTTTAAATTGTTTTGCAACGCATGAGCCACCAAAAGGAAGTGAAATTATTGTAAAAGTTCAGGCCTAACACTGTGGCCAAGGAAGCCTTAGACAGCAAAACTGAAAGAGACAGTGTTCATAGACTTCTCCTTGGGAATATACAAATTTATGTCATATTTAAACACTTTGCGTTTGACTGATGTAGCCTAAAATGGTCTAGGAAATCTTGCTTGTTAGGTTTGGCAAAACCTGTCCCATCCACACCAAGATTTGTCACCTGGCGGCCAGTGGCAATGCCCGTTCTAGATGGACTGTAAAATTACTCCAGCACTTATTTTCTGAAAAAGCTCGCTTTATCAACGATTTTGTCCGCTGTTGCAGTTATTTTAGTCTTGCTGAGGGCAGAGGCGTCGCTTTGTTAACTGTTGCAGGTGCTTTCATTTTGTTGTAGATGCCTTTGTTTTGTTGATTGATTTTTGTTTTTATTAACTGTGGTGCCAGTGTTTTTAGTGAAATTGGCTGCCACGACTAATATTACTCACAGAAACACTGTTTAATGTCTGTTTAATGGCTGTTTAATGTCATGCTCTGTAGTTCAGTCTTCCCACATACCGACTTAGAGCATGCACTGTATCAACCCCATGGTGAGTGAGCTTGGCAAACTGCTCGTACGGTAACTACACACGATACCTATGACCACAGCCGATATATCCTGTGACCAGTGCAGAACCCAGTGAGATGACTCAGTTGAAACAAGCAGTTAGCTTCTTTAAGCTACTAAGTCAGTGATATGCCAACAATAAACTTATAAACTTGCCCGGTTCACTCATGATACCAAAGTTACAGTGAGTTGCTTTCTTTTTCCCATGGCTGATTTTATCCAGGATCTGTGAAATCTCACTCTTTTCCTCCGGTTTTTCTAACCCCCTTCTGTGACCCCTCCTAGGGACCACTGTGATTGGTTGAAAGGAATGACATGCCCTCACTCTACTTAATGATATTTCAGCCCCTTACGTTTACAAAGCTAGCTTAGAAAACCCTACTAGTTACAAAACTCTACGAAGCGTCATCGTGTCTATGCATGCTCGAACAGATCACACACACCAACCACATGCATCTGATTTTCGTACAATATTACTGATTAACTCCTGGCTACATCCCCACTTTCTAAAAGTCTAGATGTCCTCATCTCTATTGGTTGAAGCCTCTGATGGATTAGCTTCTTCTGCATGGTCTTCAAAATCACTTGGATTGCAGACGATGCCAGACTTTGAGGACACATCCCCCTTCCTAATGAATGAGAAGATGGCAAGATGTTGTACGTGACTTCCTCACCCTAGGGAAGCTCCTTTACAACTCACACCTTTACAACTCACACCTTAAACTCACACCTTTGGTGTCGGTAGTCCATAATGGACAAAGAACATATTGACTCATAGGATGGCTGCTGAAACTGCTCTTTGGACTTTGGTGAGGTACGCCTGGACATACCTGGTGAAATGGTCAGTCACCACTAAGATACTAGCAATGACAACTGGTGGTCTAGTGGTTAGGGTGTTGCTTTGAACAAAGGAGTGTCCCCACACACTGCTCCTCAGGCTCCCCTGCTCACTGCTTCACTTGGTGAATGGGTTAAATGCAGAGAAAGAACTTCACACTGCTCACACTGTGTGCTGTGCTGTGGTGTGTTCGCGCATGAGGGACTGCTCTACTTTACTATAAGGGGCCAATTGACTTTATTTTATGATACTGCAATCTAGCCTGAGGGACAGAAAGTTGCTGCAGACTAGGCCTAATGGTCCAGTGCTTGATATCTAATGCAACTGAGATGCTCTGTGTGGAAGGGTCTTCCAGACCAAGCACATATCACAGTTTGTTATGTAGGTGGTGACATCAGTCCACATTTGTGGCCACTAGAAATGAGCTTGGACCAGCCCCTGAGTCTTTTTAACCTTTGAAAGATCAAACTCACAATGCATTGGTTGCACAGCTCTCAAATGAAACCTTCCAGGAACAACCAACAGAAATAGAGCTTATCTTTTTACTTTTCTAATCCGCCTATACAGAAGTCTATCTCTAATCTCTGGTCTTCCCTCAGCAATAGGGTCAAGTCAAAGGGGGCACCTGCCTCACTTGCTGGTTACCACCCCTGTAAAATGGCATGTCAGATGACTGCATCATGTTCCTGAGCAACCTTTAACTTCTCAGCCCTCGCTAGCTCCAGGAGGTTATTAATTAGTCCACAACAGCCCATTTTAGCTCTAGGAACTCAAGTTGGTGGCCAGGTAATTTAACTCAGAGTTACTTAGATTTCCACTGGTATAGGTGATAGGGTATAAATCTTCTGGATACTGCTGGTTCATTGCAGTCCCTAATCCTTCAAAGCTGTTGTGTACATAAGGTATTTGGGTTGTTGGGGTCCACCAAAGCCAGGAGAGGAGCATGCGTGAGACATTGCTTTACCTTTCAAAGGCTTTGGTCCACTCAGGTGTCCACTGGTCATTGAAGGGCTCTGCTTTTTTTAAAGAGCGGTGGGCTACCAGTCTGAGAAACTTTCCCTTTCTGGTTAGAATGGTCAGTAGGTGCAGGCTGGCATCTGATTGGGGTCAACGGCTTCTATCGCTTCCAAACAGATCCCAGTCTGAAGTCCTGCCAGTATGACCAGTTGGTCCTCTCATAAGCCCTCAAAGCGACAGTTAGCTTTGGCTAAATTCTACACTTTATGTGTATGTGGATATTAAAGAGAATGAATTTGAAATTGTCTTTTCAGAGGTAAGCTGGATAAATTTGATTGGCTCAGTGAAAATTTTCAGCATCTTTGTTTGTGATAACTCAATGTGAATGCTTGAATACTCCATTGTAAATATTCTGATTCTGATCCAGTCTATGTTATGGTAGCTTGGATTCAAGGCTAGTTATGAGTTATCATTGTAGTCCCAGAAATTCCATATTGCTGCCCCTTTATAATAGACAGAAATTAGGGCACTTAAGCTGAAAGCTTGACGGGCTGCAGCAATTTATATTCAGTCATTTTCTCTGTTTTAACATGCTTTTGACTTTATAATTAATTGATATGTAGAACTAGAAATGTCAGACATAAAAAAAGAACTACAAAGTTCTACAATCCTCCAGTCGTCCAATGTGCGGCTGATTTCTATATTAACCAAATCATGCTCCTCTTCCATCCCCAAAACACCCCGTTCTTTGTTTCATGTCCCAGCAGGTCACTTCCGGATTGTCCCTGTGATGGTTGGTGCTGCGGCTGGAGCCATTGCAATGATGGTCCTGTTTGTCATATATTTGTTTACAAGGTTTGTATAGAGCGCTTGCTTATCTTAGAATTCATCCACACATAATTGCTTTCTTATAAAAAACTATATCTTAAATTGTAAATTATGTATAGATTAATTATTTATACATATGATTTAAAGACTCATAGTCCAAAGTTTAGACAAAATGAGATGAAAATCACCATTCTTATTGATTTAATCAGCCTTGATAAAATTCCTTTAAGGTTTATTCAGTTAAACAGTTTATTATGATGGATATGTAGTATGATCTGATAATTATAGAACATTTGTTTTTCAGGAGAATGCATCACAAACCTCTACGGTCTGGACAAGACGAAACTGCGGGACTTGTTTTAAATGATAGGGTAAATAAAATTCTATTTAAAACACACACACACACACACACACACACACACAGCCCCTATTATTTACTGACAGAGGCAGTGAGACTGTGAGAAAAACTATGTTCATCAACACCCAGCAGTGGCTATTTCCTTTCTCTCTTGACTTGCTGATTGCTGTGTAGATTAATTCCGAACAAATATATCCTTCTGCATTTAGGCCAGAATTAGGATTTGAGCTGCACTTTTACTTTGATGTCTGAAGCAGCATTCACACTATTGCAGCAATCGCATACTGGGGGCCATTTCGTACAGTAGATTAAACTGATTACACCAGTACTCAAGGTGTCAAATAACTCAAACATGCTGAATGGACATTTTTAACTCAATATTTTATTATCCTAAAATATCTAAAACTTTCATATTCTATAGAGACTGGAAGCCAAAAATAGTCTACTGTCATTCGTGTGCATTTCACAGTCAGAGCTGCTTGGGGTCAATGTTCACGGTTGCATCACCTATGTCACACCGAGGCGATAGGTTTGGTAGAAAAGAGCTGTAAAGGAGTGATTTTTACTAATGTAAAGGTTTCTGGAAGAACCCTACATGGGGAAAGAACCATTACATTTTGTGAAAGTTCTTCATACAATTAAATGGTTCCTCACACTCTCTCATCTCATTTTAATGCATTATTTACCATGCAATTTCTTATGCATCATACAGTTAAGTAGGGCACTGATGAACACATGACATGCACAAAAGCTTTTTGTGAGTGTAGATTGTATCATCTTAACCACTAAAAGCTGGCGGTTGATGAACACTGACTTTTTCAGGCAGCCACAACAACTGTTTGCTCTCAGAGATCTGCTACTATTATCGAGACTTATTCCATTAGCAGATCAGAAGGCTATTTCAAGCTTTATTTAAGTCAAATTATCAAAAGTGTTTGCTAATGAAATAAGATCATTTCACTAGCTGAAAGCTTTCAAAACAAGTTAAATGCCTTGAATATAATATATCAAAAACAACCTCACAATGAAAAATATAATGAGAGATATATTCAGTAGATTAACCCTCCTATTGTGTTCCAGTAAAATTTGACTGATTTTCAAATTTTCTCCCTGGAAAATGCAGTTAATTTCATCGGTTTGTCACAAGGTTCCATGACTTTGTTTACACAAGGCACTGGAATGCATAATTTTTTTTTTCGAATTGTTATTACATTTTGTGTGTTTTATTGAACTTAGGAACACTCATGGTCATTAGATATTAATTAGTAAGACTACAATTAGTGTATTACAGTCAAAATAATCTCTCTATAATATTTTTTTCTTAAAAAAACGTGTTGTATGAGGCCTACAAGCCATAAATAGCAAATGGAAGTTCAAAACTTGTAATGTTCACATAAATATGAGTTAGTCGAAAGTTCCAACACAACATTAGGCAGTAATACATATATATATATATATATATATATATATATACATGGATTTATAACCAACTAACATGTTCCCGGTCACTAGTGTTAAGCCTAAATGAACACAATAGGAGGGTTAAGATGAATTCATGTGTTTTCGTTTTTTGGTCACACCAGGTTGTTCTCACAATAAACTGTATTTGCTGTTGATCCCACAGGCAGTTTGCCAGGAAGAGGAGGAAGAGTCCTTATATGCCAACAGAACTATTTTGTCATCCACACAAGTGCCGATTCAGAATAACCCGGACATTCTCCACTACTCCACCATTTACTTCCCAGATGGTAAAGAAGGGTCAGGTGAAATCAGGGGCCTTTCCTCGCTCACCCCTGACTATGCCACCATTCAGCACATCTGCAGCGATGAAGCTGGGAGAGAAAACACAAAAGTAGAGGATGCAGTTGCAAATGAGGATCAACAAACCACCACAGAAATGAGGAGCGAAGACGAAATGGCACAGCCCACTGAAAAGGAGGAAACATATGGAAACATCATCCGTCAGAAGTCCCCCAAGTCCAACATGGCCACTGAGGTGGAAATAGAGCTGTCAGAGACAAAGCCAGTAGATCCAGATCAAGTCCAGCACACAGATGATGCCCAAGGACTTTATGCAGAGGTTAAACATCATAAATCAGCGTAAAGGTGTAGAAGACATGCCTCACTACATGTCTTGAGTGATATTGCAAATGAACCTGCGAGGTAACATTCAAATAAGCTGCAGGGTTATTAAATAGTACTAGGTGAAGTTTATTTGAAGGCTGATGAAGTTGACTATAAACTTCAATATTTACATACAGCTTATGGAAGTAATTGTAATAAGACATAAGAGGTAAACGACATTGCATTGACAGAATAGGCCTCAAAGTAAAGTAAGGGACAGTTGTACCATTTAACACTGCTATGAAGCATCACTGGAACATATATGGCCAAGGATGTAGGTGCACTACAAATCAGTTCTATGGAATGTGAAAAGTGCCCTTAAATGTCAGTTATAATTGGCATTCATATATTTCCATGCATGAATGTATATATTCCTATTCCAAACCTCT
Source organism: Hydrocynus forskahlii (assembly GCA_037974365.1). Lineage (NCBI taxonomy): Eukaryota > Metazoa > Chordata > Actinopteri > Characiformes > Alestidae > Hydrocynus > Hydrocynus forskahlii. Next base: position 13,277 of record JBBPCX010074881.1, read on the forward strand.
GTGCTGAAAAGAGCAAAAATTGCCTTGGTTCAATATTGTCACAATTTAAAGAGAAGTTGTGACAACAACTGTGACCACTGTGTGCTAGCAGTATTTGGTAAAATAGAGCTGATTTGTAAAGTGAATGGATGTAAATAGCAATCACTCATCACTGAGCCAATGACATTGTGATAACTGGAAGTAGCTACATTTCATTCATTGGCTGTAACGTTTCCTTAGTTTTTGTATTGTAAAAAATGCTTTTCACTTGAAACGATTGCGTTTATAAAGTTGTTTTTCTAATGCTTATATGACTGTAAGTAGTGGTTGACTTTATTAAGATGAGTATAATAAGCATAAATATCTGTGTACCCACCTGAAAATGTCAATTAAATGCTTTAAAAGTATTTTTTAAATTTAAAATGTAATAAGTCTCTTCTGATAAAGTGGTTTGGTCACAGTAAACTTAGTTGACTTTAGTGATTTATTGAATATTTTATCTTGTGCCTTTTGCATTTTGCATGGACAAGTTCTGCAACCTTGGCTTGCTTTGTGGTCCAGGCCCTCCGAGTGTGGCGTAAAATGATGCCGCTGGCCGGGGAGAGAGAACATCGCAAGCAGTGCATGAGGAAGGAAAATCACAGCAAGCTGACAGGGGCCTATGGGGGTGGTGGTGGCCTAGTGGGTAGGATTCTTGCCTTTGGACTAAGAGGTCATTGGTTTGAATCCCACCCTCAGCATACCGTCACTGGGTTCCTGGGTTCCTAACCCCAAGTTGCTCCAGGGAGACTGCCCCCTGTAATTAGGGAACGGAAGTTGCTTTGGATAAACAAATAATAATACAGCATTAAAATTTATCCTGAAATGTACAGGGAGCCAGTGATGAGATGTTATGTTAGGATTAATGCTCTCATTTACGTGTGTCTGTAAGAAGATGTGCTGCTGCATTTTGGACTGTTTGTGGGCATGAGAGGGAGGCTAATATCAACAAACAGGACATTGGAATGGTCCAAAGAGGAAGAAAAAAAGGCATGTATAACCTTCTCCAGATCACTGAAAGATGGACAACACTAGGCCCCATTAGGAATCACTTCCGTTTTAAATATTAAATGGCTCCAAACTTTACTGTCCACATTCCAGCAATACATTAAGCGAGTTTGTGTCATTCTGTTTTAAATCCAGATTGATTTGAATGGCTAAAACTGGCATTAAGACAAAGGCGCCGATTAGGGCAGTCATCAGTGCCAGTACAGAAAACCCTCTGACAACTATGTCCTGAATCACTTTAGGGCAGTACCTTTAACACCTTTAATATCAAAACAGAGCTCTAAGCGAGAGCTGAGACTTCTGTGTCAAAAGCAGCTGAGAGTTCTTAAAGAGTGAGAATGGTGAAGTCCCTGAATCAGTGGCTAATGAAAGGTCATGAACAACTTTTACCAGTGCAGATGAGAGCACGGTGCTGTGGAGAGCTTTAAAACCTGACTGAAAAAACATGACAAAGAAAAGGAAGAGAAGAGATAGGCCTAAAACTAGACAGGACTGAAGGATCCAGGTTAGGTTTTTTCAGTAGTTGCACAACTGCTTCCTTAAAAGATTTTGGCCCTGTCCCAGATGCAAGGCTGCTGTTAATAATGGCTCGGACAGTCGGTTTCATAAGCTTTGTTAAAAAAGTAAAGGGGGTCCACCGAGCCAGTTGATAGCTTCATACTACAAATCTTTTCAGTGATAGAGGAAAGAGACACAGGCTCAAAGCAAGTACAAGAAATGTCAGGGTTTAAACCCAGGGGTGGAAAACAGGCTTCAATAATCAATTTCTCAGCAATCAAAAAGTGCAGCAATTATCCACAGGTCTCAAAAGAGACCTGCATCTACATCTATGGTGTTAAAATGTGCCTGGGGTTTCAGGCAGCTATTTAAAACAATATTCAAACAGTATTATTATTTTTTCTTTTACCTTAACAGCTTTCCTCAGCTGTCTTGCCAAAATGATGTCATTCAGCCATGGCTACGTTTTAGGCTTGGAGTGCAACATTTAAACAGGAGCAGCAATAACCATAACATTTAGGAAAGTGGAATAAAATAGGGACAATAGCTCTTCCATAACTGAACTGAGGAAGTAAAAGTAACTGTGCAGCGGTAGATGAATTTACAATGAGGCCAAGCTGAAGTGCATGATTTAGTGAACCAGAGGGGAGAGAGAACTCAGATAAGACTGACAAAAAATTCTAGGAGCCAGGCACTTTGCTGCATCACCCACACTCACCCTGGTATCTACGCCACCTTCTCAGGGGTAGCAGATGCAAGGAACGGCAGACGCAAGCAGGTATTCTCAACAGAACCGGAATTCTGGAGTTCTGAGAAAAAACTCAGACAGGAAGCATATCTAATGAAATGAGGAATTTATTGTGGTGTGACAGACAGTTAGTGCACACATTACAAAACACAGTTAGCACATTCCTCCCCTTAACTCTGACATAACAGACAATGCACGCAAAAACAAGAGCATTTACTGGCAAGTGCATTGACCCAAGGACTGAGAAGATGCAGTACAGAACAGAGCACATAGGTCAGCATGAGCTTTCACAGGTATTCTCAATAGAAACAGAGGGAGGAATTCTCATTCATGTGTCAAACATCCAGAAGTGTTTGGTGATCATAAACCAACAAGGAATCTTGACAAAACAGTACAAAAACAGGACAAACTCAGGCAAAACCAGCACAACAGCAACAGCAACAAACAGCAAGCCACACACAACTGTGCCATGGCTCAGACTGCGACCAGGTTCAAGTCAGAGACACTCAAACTGAATCTGGTGTGAAAGAAGGATGATTGTACAGTCAGATGGACAACATACTAACGTAAAGAAACCACAAAGCGTTCAGGTCTCTTTAGGTCATTGACAGCATGCCCAGTCTCATGCTTAACTCAGAAAATCCTTGACCCAGGTATTTAGAGTATAGTGTGAATTTCAAATTGTTTAAACTTAAACAAGTTGGTATGAGTCATTTTGTTATTATTTGTCCTGAATTGTGATTATACAGGGTTCATGTATATTCCAGCATCCAACAACAGCCTGCTCATCCAGTCGCAGGCTTGAGCTGGGCAGTACTGGAAAGGAAAACTGTTATTTACATTTTCAACAATGGTTCCAGTATCCTTTACTGCAATTACACAACTTAGAATGAATAAGGACCTATTGACTTGGTAATAGACAGACAAAAGGGGAAACAGCAGCTGTCATTACGCAAAACATGTTTGTATACACCAGTTTGTTCTCAGAATGTGCACATGCATGTTCCCCTTATCTGATTTGTCACTGTGATTCAAATAGTTGTATGGTAGTTCACAAATGCTGTTGCAGTACTGTATTCTGTAGGATTTAGGGCGTCAAGTATTTATTCATTCTTAATTAGGCATTATATGGTTTTTGACTCTGAACAGTTGGCTGGACTGCCACTTAACAGATACCTATGGAGCTCTTATGTAGTATACATATTAGCATATTAGCAGTGGCATGCTGTGTTGTTGTTGTTTTTTTTTAAACAAACAAAGCTAAAAAAAAAAAAATGCTTTTTTAACTTGGTTTTGATTCGGCTGACAAAGTATTATATCTGTACAATACTGTGCAAAAGCCACCCCTCATTTCTTTTTTATTTTGATCTGAAGCTTTGAATCACATTGTTTGTGCAAAAATACAATTTTAAGCCTGCCGGACTGTCTTATCTTTGTCATACTGAGAAGATTACATTTAAGAAACGGTAACAAATGTTTTGCTGCTGCGGGTTTGCTGACTTGTACCTGGCAAGCTTGTGTAACCATACAAATATTTAACACATATTCACATATTTAACAAATATGCTTATGCCTGTTGGGACATTTCTACTTCCATATGGGTTATCATAATACGCCCCTACAGTAATAATTGTGAAATTATTCATTAAATAACTAGATAAAATATAGAAAAAACATTTTCCCCAGTAATCCATATTAAAAGCATGTAGAGGTATGGTCTTCCATTACAGACTCTCCACCATGTTCACTCCAACCTACTATTAGGAAGTGGGGAAAAAAAGCCTTTTGTGTTGTCAGCTCATTTTCAAATTTTATAAAGCAACAATTTAGTGAGGGAAGCAAACACAAACACATACACTTACTGGAACACCATATTATAGTTCATATAATAATTTTCACTGTATATGTATTACTGAATAAAATAGGGGCAATTAGTAATATGACAAATGATTCCAAACTTTTGACCCATACTATGATTGCAAGCACTTTGAAGGAAAAGGTGCAAACAGCTTTCAGTTTACTTCTCATATTTGGTAAATAAAAGCTCAGACAGGAAGCCTATCTAATGAAATGAGGAATTTATTGCGGTGTGACAGACAGTTAGTGCACACATTACAAAATACAGTTAGCACATTCCTCCCTCTTAACTCTAACATAACAGACAATGCACGCAAAAACAAGAGCATTTACTGGCAAGTGCACTGACCCAAGAACTGAGAAGATGCAGTACAGAACAGAGCACATAGGTCAGCATGAGCTTTCACACAACATGAGAGCTGGCAGCATATATTTATTTTTACACTTAAACCAAAAGGAAGTGACTGCAAGTTTCAGCAGTGGATTGAATTCTTAATTAGGCATTATATGTTTTTTGATTCTGAACGGTTGGCTGGACTGCCACTTAACAGATACCTGTGGAGCTCCTACGTAGTATAAAAGCATGCCTCTTTAAGGACCTCTGCAGTGTTGGAGATGAGTCAGAACCGAATGTAATGCAGCAGTCATGATATCCTGCATCCTGGCTTTTTTGAGATGCAATAGACATTTGAGACAACACTGGATGAAAATAATGAAACAGACAAATGGATCCTTGGCCAAATAAAGCCAAGATACAAGCCCAGGTAAAAACGTTATGTTTTAAAACGACATTTATGCTTTGATTTGTTTTCAAAAAATATTAAAGAGAAAGAGTGGCCAGCAACTCAAGGTGGATGGATACAACCAGAAAAATCAAGCCATAAGGTTGCCTGGAGACCCAGTATAGCGCACACATATTCAAGAGAAATGGCAGGATATTCAGGGGTAACAAACTCATTGATGGGACTTAATCATTTCAGGACACAGTAAGTCAGAAAAATATTCCCAGAGATAATCAAAAGGATCCAACTGATGTAGCCTAAAATGGACTGCCTAATCCAAGCCAATGTAATCATTAAATATGGCGATCCAACCGTTAATGCAGTTTTTCTCTTTATTTTCAGTTTTGTGCAATTGCTTTTTCAAAATGACAAAAAAACCCAAAACAAAACTAATTAAAAAATACACAATAATGGAACTAATGTGAGAGGGTTTTAGTACATAAACCAATCATTCCTTTTGGAAAAGAAAAAAAAAAAATCACAAAACAAGTCACCCAGCTTGGGGAAACGGGGTGAACCCTTTGAGCATTTTTTTTTACTTATCCAGAGCTAAAACAGTCTATACCTATGGGAACTTTTTTACTCTCTTTATTCTTAGCCATAATGCTAAGTCATACCAGTTCTAGCTGCACATAGGTTTCTAGGAGTGAATTATGCTTTAGAAATGTAGACATATCAAAGCCATGTGCATCCTTGAAAAAAGATGCGATGTGATGTTGCCTCTCCACTACTAGAGGGCAGTATTACTGCATTGTTGAAGCAGTTTCTGGTTCATCCTGACTGAAAATCTTGAAACATTGTCTGGTGATGATAATATGGCGATAACATGGCTGGAATTGTCCTCTGAAAGACTAGATTACTCACAGATTCACATTCCTGCCCTGGCCGTCAGCTTGGAAATAGCATCCCTCACTCTCCCTAAGTGTTCTTGTTTGGTTGGTGTTTAGCTGTTGTGTAGTGTAGTGGTAAACAACCCGGACCTCCACGCATCAGACTGGGATTTGATTCAGTGCCTGGGCAAACACCCCATGATACACCAATAGGGGTTCTTAGGCAAGACTTCTAATGCTGTGTTCAGAGATACTCAGAACACATGCTGTGACTATTTCTGAAGTTAGACACATTTAGCTTGGGTGTTTTATAGATATAGATAACAGTATGACATGCTGTTATTTTATAGATAACCGTATGACATACTGAAACCACAAAAACAAGTTTTTTAACAGCTTGACATAGTTTGAGGCAAGTGTGTGATGATTTTGGTTTGTACAACGGTTAATATGTTAATTACTGTCATTGTTCCACTGAATTACCAAAGAAGCAAACGTCCGACACCAACATGGTTGATGGACCACTTTTGTGTTTCCACAAAATCCTTTGAACACATCTGAATCCATGGCTGCATATTTGCTGTATAAAGTAACAAGAGAAAATATACTTCAGAACATGTTTAGAAGAAATTTCTTGTCCTACAAAACAAGTTTAACGTGTTGAATGTTTGTCTGAAAATGTATGGCTTTGCTTTTTTCAGGACTGTATTTAACATTTTTTTAAATTCTACATGTTTTTTGAGAACCCGATGTTTATTTATGTACTCATTTTTTGTCTTTGTGTATAAAAATAAAACATAGTAATATACTTTACAGCTCCAGTTATAATTCTACAGTAGTAAAACTTTTGCCTCGGGAGTGGGGGGGACTTCAAGGAGTTCACAGTCAGTTCTGGTATTTGAATCTGTGCCCTTTCAATAGCTAGCTTACCTTTCTAACCATTATGATAAAAGACAATGCATGCTTTTACAATGACAAAAAAGAAACATTAACCATTAATTATCATGTACCAAGTGAAAAAAAGAGCATAATTATATATACAGTGTTCTGCAAACGTCAGATACCACCCTTTCATTTATTTAATTTCCTGTCAGTTAAGTTATGCTCAAGTTTATGGGTAAACTTTCTCATGCTTCTCTGTAAAGGCCACCAAAGTTCAGCCTTGAGGATTTTGCAGACTAGAAGTAAGGGCGGAGCTAGGTTTTCTCCGGTTCGTCAAATTAGACAGCTTTAAGCACTGTTAATCTGGAAACAATTTTGATGGTCTATGAGGTCTTGAGGTCTTGTTAGGAGTCCTATTTTCTGTAAGGCTTTAATGATTTTTGTAATTCCAGTTTTGGAAACTGTTGCATTTTGCCCTGTTTTATCTTGGTTTCATTGGACTTTTATTTTGACAACACTCAGTTCCCCCTTCCTTAATTCTTTTATTTGGTTTGTCCCATGAGTCCCTTTAGATTCACCTGGTCCTTGTTTGTTCCCTCTTTATTTAAGCCACTTCTACCAAGAGGTTGGCATCCGGTCACCCTCATCACAATCCTCTCCGTACCCCGCTCTACTTCCCATAGAATTTCCTGTTCGGCTTCTCTTTCGTTCATGTGGCATGAACGAAAAGCATGTGGCCTGTCCCCATGGAGAGTTCTGATAAAGGATCTTGATGAGTGTGGGCCTGTGGGACCTCCTCATTTAGAGGGTATTGGGTTCCTCTTGTGAGATGTGATGGCCTCTCTCATCAAGAATGTGGAGCCCACCCCACGACAAGTTCCATGATGGGGGGCTTGCTTGGTGCCACTACTGCTGACTACTGGGCCTTCTCTCCATGTGGGCCACTCCTAAGAGATGCGGTGGCCCTGGCCAGCAGCAGGCTAAGGTTTGTGGAGGCCCACTTGTCAGAAGGGTGTTTGCCTGGCCCCTGGTCCTGAGACGGTATCTTAAATATGTGTGAGGGCACAAGCCTGTTTGATATTTATCTGAATCTGGTCTCTGTTCTCTGTGTAAGAGCTGTGGCCCCTCTGATCTGTATTTGAACATTGTCTTTATTACTGGTAGAACTGATAAGGCTGTTGTCCCTTTGATCCCTGCCCAGTGTACCATTAGCCAGCACTCCATATCCTTTGTGCTGCCTGTTTTCCCTGTTTGTCCCCATTTCTGTATGTTTTTGCAGGGGAAACAATAGTGTAAGGCCAGAATGGCGGATTTGTCGTCTTCAAGTGTCTGTTAGTATGGAATAGGCATTAGATTAGAGGTGCGGATTGTGTTTGCTTTGATTTCAGTGGAAGCATTTGTAGGTTCTTCAGGTTGAACTCTTTGTGTAGCTTGTGTTTGTCCTATACTTTACAGGATTTCCTGACACAAATCACCAGTTCAGTCAACACCAATGCTAGAGCCAACATGATCCAAATGCTAAACCATTTCCCTGTCCAGTAGGCTTTGGAAATGTCACTGTAGCTCTTTTAGCAAGATCTGGGCATCGTACGGAGGCCACATCACTCGTTTTATTGTGAACTGAATCATTCGCAGCATATATTTGAATATTCTTTATTTTTCAAGAGAATGTTTGTCCATTTTTATTCATATTGTTTCCACTGTGGTAGCAGATGAAGGACAGCCCTTTGTTGTTTTTAATGTCACACGTGAAGGTAGCCATCCCCTTTTGATCTGTGATATTACCTCCTGGCTCAGAAACCTTTGCTGGTCAACACAACAGGATTCTGAGGTTAAATATGTAGCATATGTCAGCTATGCCTCCTTTATATAATTTATTAACACAACTTTACTTGATTAGTTGGTGTTTAAGTGGATAAGAACAAAGTGTTAACCCTCAGACTATTTGCATGAATAGATAATGTATCTTCAATTTACATTCTGAATTGACTTGTTTGAGTCTGCGCTTCTGACATTTTTCTGCACTTCTTTTCATTTTTCATTGTCATTGAAACCCTGTCATTTAGTGATTGCATGCTTGTCAGCTGCAATAGCACAGCCATCCATGGCCAGGAGTCCTCACCACTCAGCATGATAACTAAAGCAGGTACCTGTTATCTGACACAGCAGAACCAGCAGTGATCCTCCTTCAGGTTACTTGTCTAATGACTTAGTATAAGCAACAGTTCCAAAATATGATTCTAAGAAAGCACATGTTTCTAGTAACTTCCTAGGATAATGAAGAAAACAAGCAAGGGGACACAAATGGCTATGAATGCACTGGGGAGCAAATTGGGCAAAAAAGAAACATGGCCTGAAAGCTTTTTTTTTCCCTACAAAACAGGACTGATCACACAACAGTAACTAATTCAACTACATGTAAAATATGTTATTACTCGTCTATTTGAAATGACCATAAACACAGGGATCTCCCCAGCATTTTCCAGTCTCACATTCTTTAGCAAAACAGCAATTCTTTGTCATATTTCAAAACAGCTGTCAGTTGGACAGCATTTTGTCTTGTCTTGTGCAGACCCTGAATATTGTAATGCCTGAGGAGGAGCTTCCCGGCAATTCTTGCCCTTTTTTTTGGTTTCCGCTGATTTGCTTCTGTTTCTTTTACGTTCATCTATAGTTTTTTTTTTTAGCACAAAGATACATATTTTAACAGATTTTTTCACCAGTATAGTCCTGTCTCATTCCACCCATGCATCTCTTAATAAGAAATATAACTTTACACAGTAGTTCTCTAACTATTTAGCCATAATATAATTTGTGATCATACATACACGTTTGACCATTAGAAGTGATATATTTCAATGTAAGTAAAGTCACCATTCTGTCATACGTGAACACACCACAGCACACAGAGTGAACAAAATTCTTTCTCGGCCTTTAAACCCATTCACCAAGTGAAGCTTCGGGCAGCCAAGAACACAGCGCCCAGGGAGCAGTGTGTGGGGACAGCACCTTGCTCAAGGGTACCTCAGAGGTGCCGCTAGCAGTGGTGGGATACAAACCCACGTCTTTCTAATCGCAGGGTAAACGCCCTCACTACTAGGCTACCGCTGCCCCTGCTGATTTTTATACATTTATACATGCAGTGATTGTTGTAAATGTACAGGAGAATACACCGATGACTACATGAACTGTAATTTCTGAGCATTTGTTGAATTAATGATTTCTTGACAGCTATTAATGGTTAGTCAATCATTAGTTAATTTATGAGTTATTGTAAAGTGTCCCCAAAAGGAGAAAAATGAAAGCAGGCGAAATTCAAGCTAAAAATTTATAAAACTGGGCAGGCTGCAAAAAATCACAATGTGAAATGTGATAGAAATGTCAATAATTTAAATTAGATCTTGTTATTTGGAATGGAGCAGACAGAGTGGCCATGACAAACTTCCTCTTCCAGTCTGTAAACTCTACTGTAGCCTCTTGATGTCACCATGCACACTCCATGACGATGAGTGTTCACAACCTCGATTCGCTAATCAGTAAGCCTGTAAGACCAAATGAAGTGTAATTCCAAAAAGGTGGTGAGGGGGCAGTGTAACATATTAAAACTTTATGCACTTCTCAGTGCACAACATAAACTGTATATATTTGCTACAGCAAAATCATGAAATAATAATTTAAAAAATGCGCTGGACAATTAATAAATTCTTAGTGCATATATTCACATCAGATTTTCTCAGTTGTCACTGGACTTTGAAGTAAGTATAAATGAAAAAGTATATATTAATACTCAGACAGCACAACTTAATAACATTAGTACTTTGTTGCAAAGCTGATGTTGATAATTACAGCTTTGAGTAATTAGTGTTTTTGTGTTTCAATTTAAGCTCATTCAACTTGGACATCCATCGTTCCTCTGTTGCACTTGCAATTTTAAATTCCTTCATAAATGTTCAGTTTGATTCAGGCTAGGTCAAGCAAGCACGTATACCCTCACTGGAAACAAATTGTGAGCGATTTTGGCTGTATGGGTGTCTTGAAATGTTAAAATCTTCTCTCCAGATTCAGTTTAGTCTCCTTCAGTATCTCCCAGTATATTGCTCAGTTCATATTTCCTTTGATGACGATGTGATACATCAATATCATTTGCGAAGAAGCCCCTTATCACAATGCTCCCACCTTCATACTTCACTCTGGATATGGTGTCCTTGATATCATATCCCTCTTTCCAGAAACCTGATGAGCAGAATTACTGCAAAAAGCTTCCGTTGTTTCACCTGAGCAGATTATTATTATTATTATTAGACAGGTTCCATATCTATATGATCATCTAGATAGTTTCCCATGGTACTCAAATTAAAGATTACTTTTGTAGTCTTGTGATGTTATATTTCTGTTCTTGTGTTGCACCATGGTCCTCGAGGAGCGATGTTTATTTTCACTGTGTATGTACTTGATTTGAGTTGACTGGATTAAAATTCCAGACTGTTAAATAATGAAACTTTTCATGTAAAAAGTATTTATAGAGAAAGAAAATACTGTAGAGAGAAAAAAGAAAATTATCTTTGCCCCCCAATTATAGGCGTCTTTGATCGGATGAAAGAGTATTTAGAGTATGTAAAATACGCCATTACGGTGAAAAGTAACTGTGAAGATGTATTTTAAAATACATGTTATTTTTATTATTATTATTATAAACAGCGCCACCCAGTGTAATCTACCGGTACTCAGATTTGAATGAGTAAGGTAGAGATAGACTGTCTTGTGTGTGTGTGTGTGTCTGCGTGTGTGTCTGTGTGTGTGTGTGTGTGTCTGTGAGTGTGTGTGTGTGTGTCTGTGTGCCAGACAGTGTGAGAGAAGCTCCGCGGGAGTGTTGGCTCGTGCTCCGCCCTGCTGCCGCTCCAGCACGGGAAGGCGCTCGCAGGTAACACGCGCTCCGTCATCCGGGGGTTAAAGCGGCGGACTCATAGAGAAACAGGAGAAACAGGAGAACAAGTGCAGGGGGTAGTCTGATGGAGAGCGAGGCGCCTCCAGCCTCCTGGGCTTTGGATTTTCGGGCTGCATCGCAGATCTGATCTCGCGCACGTGAGTTGCTTGATGCCTTTGGATGATCTAATGATCTGATGATCTGATGCACTTAAAAGCTATTCCTTAAAAACAGCCTATTATTAGTAATAATAATAATAATAATAATAATAATGATAACTGACTCTAACACAAAAATGCAGTGGAACATTTAATTGCATTTTTGCATAAAAATGATACTGCTAATGAATTGCACTTTAACAGTGTTGTAAAAATGCCCTGCTGTTGGTATTGATTCTCTCTGATGTGAGATAAAAGGGATATAAAGAGGCTGAAAGTGCACTGATAGCATCCAGGTTGGGAAGACTTGCAGGCGCTTATCCTGACTACTTCTGTTTAGATTACGCTTCTTTATCCCTCGTGGTCCTCGGTGACATGGCATCACATTCTGCTGCCTTATCTCCATCGTTAGGCTTTTCTTGTAGCACATGTGCTCTCATGCTCCACCCAAAAACATGGTCAGTCTCTTCTTTGGACCCAGAGCTGCTGCACAGCATGAGTGAGAGTTGGGCAGAGGGTAGGATGGACAGAATGAAGCCTCTCAGGCAGTGTACATGAGCAGATGAATGAATGGATCCGTCGGGATGACTGGGACTTAATGGGATTTGCACACTCTTTGCATCGCAAGGGTTCCGCTGGCCAGGCTGGACCCTAAAGGACTGTTTCTCTTTCCCTCTCTTACCATGTATGCAGTGCTATGTATGCAAGTAAATGGATTGCATATCAGCAGGATTTGTGCATGCTAACACAAAAATGTACAATGTTTATCATTTTTCTTTTACAACGATATACAGTTTGTGTGAGAGGTTTTTGTATCTGATAAGTTGTTTGTAGAATTTTTAATACACGTAAACAAAGGTAACAAAAGCATACCAAAGCCCAGTTCTGAACAGCCACAGGAATTAAACTTCTCCCAGATAAACTGGAAGCAAAACATTCACATGAGCATTAAACATTATGAACAACTGCTTGGAGTCATGCACTATACTGTAGTCAAAACCATGAACACATGTTGTTTAGGACCACTGGGTTCTCAAATGATGCAATACATGTTCAGTTTTGTCTAATTCTACTAATATTATTTAGGAACAAACTGTCAAATTACCATTTGAATGAACATCTGATTTACAGTGAGTGAATGAGTGAAGTAGAAAAACAGCATAATAATAACTTTTGTTAATTAGCATGAAAATCTCCCCATAGAATACACAATTATTAAGTTTCATACCCAGTATTTAATATAAACCCCTACAAGGTGAGGGGATAAAGGCAGTGGTGCGGTCTAGTCTAAGTCTAAGTCTACTGTGACTTCCTAGCCAAGCAATAACACATAGCATTGCAACTATACTTACCCAGATACATCAAAACCCCCTTTCATGGTGTTATTTCATTTAAAATAAAATCCTGAATGTTTTCAGTGAGTATAAAAGATGTTTCCCAGAGTGGGAAAGGGTGTTTTTCTATAGGACTTGGGGACCAACCCTGCTAGAAAAACTAGCATAGACCAGTTTAACTGCAAAACCAGCTCATTGTCACATGGCCATGTATCTCTTCCATTTTTTCCACGGCAGCTTTACAACTTTACACTGAACAAAACTCACGTGAGAGCTTGACCCGTCATGAGAGCCAGTCTGCTCTGACCAACCCTTCAAAAATAATCAGAAACTAACAACCTGTGCTTATACCCTATCTGACTCTCAGTGTTTCTGTAAGTTATTTAGTCAGTATATTGCTTTCTCACTTTTTACACCTGCAAAATGTTCAAATAAACTGATTCAAACATTTATGGGTTATGGATTGATTGGTGCCCATCTAACCAGACCGCCATGGCCAGCATGAAGTTGGAATTAATACTGAATTGAGCCAGATTTTTCAGCAGGAAGTACTCTACAGAGGCCTTAACGTTTTCTGCCTCATAGCAACTGGTCTGGCCAGTGTTTCTGAAAGATGCAGCTTTCATGTACATTTTGTTCAGTGAACGCCCTTCCAGCTGTTACTGGATCTCTGAATTATGAGATCGTCTAGTAGTTACAACCATGGTAAAAGCTTGCTAGCACTCTTGTAGCTTAAAGGGTAGGCTTTTACAGCTAGCTAAGTGTTCTGAAGTAAAGCTGCCCCTTGGTCATACATGAACACAGCACAGCACACTGTGGATTTCTTTCTCAGCATTTAACCCATTGACGAAATGAAGCAGGGGGCTGCCACCAATGGGGGGCACATGAGGAGCAGTGTGTGGGGACGGCACCTCGCTCAAGGGAACCTCAATAACGCCACTAGCAGTTCTGGGATTCACACCCACAACCATTTGATCATAGGACCAACTCCCTAACCACTAGACTACTAGCTGCATCGGATGCTAAGTACTAGCTAGTCAGGTACACTCACTACTTCAGACAGGACCACCCTACTGAATTTATCCCATCACTCTCTAGGGGTAAGATATACATTGGTATTAAATTGAATAATCTATGGGAATAATTATGTGCGAACAATTTGTCTTCCTTCATTCCTTTAAAGCTTAATTTGAGCTCAGAATTTGCTGTAGAAGGCTTACAAGGGTATAAAAAGAGCGAAGAGGCAAGAGCCTTAAAGTCTCGAAACAGGGAGAGAGAGAAAGAGAGAGAGAGAGAGGCAAAAAAGAAGAAGAGAGACTAAACAAGAGATGAGGGAATGCAAGTGAGAAGTGGAGAGAGAAAAAAGAAAGAATTGGATGGCCCTAAAAAAGCAAGAGAGATAAATGTAAAAAGAAAGTGAGATACAAAGCAAGATGTGAACAAAAAGAGGAAGTGTGGAAGAAAAGAGAGTGAGCTAGAGCGAGCGTAAATGAGTGGATTTGTCACTGGTATGTTTAAAGGCAGAGAGCTGTGTGTGATGCTGATGGTTTGTGAAGTGACTCCTCGATGCTTGTGAATTAGTCTGTCATGACGAATTGGCATTTTTTCCCCTCTTGTTTGTCTGTGACTGCTGCCAACATAGTCTCGGCAGAAAACGCCGGCAGTTCCTGGATTACTGCAGCATCCGTGCTGTTTACGCTTTCACCTGAAGTGCTCGTGATGCAGGATGCGGGGTGCTCAGTGATAATGTGCTCCTGGATGTGATGGGCTTTGTTTTTGGTGGAAAGCTTAACAAATAGAGCCAATCAGTGACCTTGCAATCAGTCAGTCAGTCAGTCAATGAATCAGTCCAATCAATCAGTTTTCTTCATACAAAGCTCTGCACATTTGTTTTTAACAATTGATTTAACTGATCAGCCTTTATAAGATGGGTCAGGGGTGTGAGAAACCACACGCTGTGTTGTGTGTAAAGGGCTTTTTCAGAATCCTTAATTTAGTCATTAGTGATGGCTCTCTGTTATCCCAATGCTGCTGCACCGATTTATCAATGCACAGGATAGGCCATTCAGCCTTCATCCTGAAAAGGAATTTCTGAGACATGAGTGTGAGAATTTGCTGTTCTGAGACTCCAGTGAGCTAAATCTGGTTTATCTAAAACTTTAACCATTTCCTTTCTACATTGTGTTTTGTGATTTTGAATGATATTTGTTTTAAATGGTGGTATTCAGTTCAGGGCTTTAACGGGTAGTCAGCAAAGCCAGTCAACAACAAAATGCAAAATGTTCTAGAATGTTATTCTGCTTTATAATGCCTGTAAGATCCATGCAGTTAGTCTGACGTGTTGCAATACACTACAAGAAATGTAGGAGGCATGCTGTACACTAATTTTATAAACATATTCATTATTATGTTAAGATAACATTACATATTCATAATGTGTTGTAATAAAATAGCAAATGGCAGGAAATAGTTGGAGTTTGTAGTTACTGTATGGTGGAAGTCACTTGGGGAGTGAAGGCCACAAGACCAAAAAAGTAAAAGATAACGTGATGACAAACAAAGTTTTTTAAAAGTTTTTAAAAAGTTATAAAATAGTAGGTTTGTTACAGAAACAAATGTGACCTTCATGTCTGAGGTCTGGAGACTTTTCACACTAGAGCTTTATTCTGGATTCTGGGCCATTTGCCCTAGGAGTTTGGTATGTTTGGCTGAGTATGAAGGTTGTTTTTGAGTATGGGAGCAGCCCAGGTCCTCTTGAAAACAGTGGTCAAGGGTTTGCTTTAGGCAACACGATTGGTTCATTTGATCATATTGCTCCTTATTTGTATAGGCAAGGCAGTAGTATGAGTGTTTGTAATAGGTGTCTCGTGCCATCCTACATCACTAAAAATCTTTATGAGAATGCTTCTCCTTTGTAGCTTTGTTCACAAAGACATGCTGTAGGTCCAGTAACCTCTGGTCATCACCCACTGGGTTTGGGTAGCTCACCAAAAGAAAATGATAGTAATAAAGGTATCATCCTATTCTGCAGTCTTTGTCACCCTATAACCTAGCTGTGATTAGAGGAGAGACTGTAGGAGTGGAAAAGGAGAAGAATAACAGTTTGTCGTACAGTGCCTCAAACCACATAAGCAGGTCTATTAGAGATCACTTAGCTACGCAGTTTGAGGCAAGTGCGTGATGATTTATGCATGAAGTTTACACTACGCATATAGGCTCTAAACATGCAAGTTTGTGTTTCAGTTAAGGCATACTGGCAGACTTCTGGTTTGTGGAGTGGTGTTCAGTAGCCAATCTAAAATCATAAGCAAAGGGTGCGAAAAAGCTGTGAATATACAGTAACAGTTTTTAAATGATGAAGAAAATTTTCCACTCTGTTCGGTTTCAGAGAGGTAGTACTCTCTTGTAAGTTTCCATTTGCTCCTGCGGGAAGAGGAGATTAGTAAAAAATGGCTTGCCAACATAAGGAGGGATAACTTCCAAATCAGTGAACACACAAACATCTGTAGTGTAATTTTGTAGAGGGAGCACAGAGGAGGTTTCTAAAAAACAGTGGGGTATAAGCTTGCATCGTGTTCACTACATGATCGGTTATGTTTGAGGCAAGGAGCAACAGACAAGTCAGATGTTTGGCTGAACTGTCGCTTTTAACGTAAATTTACACATCTGACAGCAACTGCACACTAAAGCCTCATCTTGAGTCTGTCCTCGACTGGGAGCTGGATTTGTACTGGATTTGCACACGCCTAGGCGCTGGCCGTCAGCCTGGTGAAGAGAAACCAGGGCAGATGGAGTGTATGTTGACCTGCTCAGGGTGTGATGGCTTTACTGGCTGCTGCTCAGCTAGACAGCCTGCAGTTCTGTCCAATTAAAACAGCTTTCGAAAAGCTGTGGCATTTTCAGAGCTTTTTAGAGTGGGACACCAGGAAAGTTAAGAGTTAATGAAGTCAAACTGTGTGTGTGTGTGTGTGTGTGTGTGTGTGTTTGAGTGGTTAGAAGGCTTCAGGAAGGCAAAAAGCATTGACATTTTTAGCTTCACACTGTCCTAATCCACCAACTTTTAAAAAACTTTTACAGTGTTCCTGTGACTTACACTGTCCATCAAAAGATTGGGGATGCCTAGATTTTCTAAATGGTCTTAAATCACATGTTCATGTTTTTTTCGTCTTCAGTAAGTTACCATAAGAGATGCTTAGAGCAAATCTCTGGAAAATTTTCTGATTTAGAAAATATGAATTTTTTATTACTCAGTGTTGTCTTGTGCTCTCAGAGTTCTTCTAATATTTCTCACATATTGGCTATACTTGGGTGAACCCCCTAACCACCATGGCATATTGTTTACCATTTTGCGATTTCTTCCACTTTTACCATTTTCTGGGGTTCAGTACTTCACGCTTGGTAACAACATACCTCTCAAAATGACACAATAATACACTACTTTGTAAAACAAAGTTACAGTAATGTTCCGAGAGCACCCGCGTATAGTGAAAAACCGTGTTGTGATGTGGTACAAAAATGCCTAAAAATGCCTAATATTTATAGTGTGGACCTTAAATATGCCCCCAAATATGCTCCTGAAACACTTTCATTTCATTGTAGATGAATTACCAGGCCCGGCGCCAGCGGAAAACACGTTGGGGGGTAATTGAAATGCAGAGAGGGGGTGGCAATTTAACCCTTTAGGCACCAAGGTTTTTCTTTTAAGTACTGGTATACTCATCTAATTTGCATATTATGATGTCATAATTAAGTTTATACACCAACAGGCTCATCAAAGCGTTTGATCCAGTCCTGATACACTTCCTCGTTTCTCAAATAAACCCAG
>JBBPCX010074897.1:0-31133 GCA_037974365.1 Hydrocynus forskahlii
TCTCTCTCTCTCTCTCTCTCTCTCTCTCTCTCTCTCTCTCTCTCTCTCTCTCTCTCTCTCTCTCTCTCTCTGCAGGACCTGTTGCACCTCACAGAGATAGACCTGTTGGGATTAGGGGTTCATAGTCGACTCCATCGCATCCACATCCTCTCCAGCATCCAGGTCCTGCGGGAGAGGGAGACCAAAAGAGGTCAGTATCCTGTTCAGGTTTCCTGAGAAGACAAAACACAACAGGCCTCTGCTCCAGTACCAACTCTCTCTGTTCCAATTTAGCCTCCTGACCCCTAGGCTCATTATTTAGGTTTTAACCGTTTGTATTATCATTCAATGATTACTTTGAATCATTAAATTTTTCTCCCTCTCTGACACACTCAGTCTCTTTCCCGTATTCTCCCTCAGATGTACATGTTCCCACACAAACATGTTTTATCCCAAAAATCACAGACTGGCAGAACAAAAGCAGGTGTTATCATCTCTATCTGCATGTTGTTCCTGGCTGGGCTGTGTCACTGGTTCACCGGTGCTCTTTCTTCTTCTCTATCTATGTCAACTCCATGATCTGCCTCTATATTTTTCTTCCTTTGTTTTCATTGGGCAGCCTATGACTGTCAGGGTGCGTTGCCCCATGCCGAAGTGCTGCATTAATAACACTGAGACACGGTGAGTCTGTGTGGCTTTGGGACAAGACCTCAGGCTCTGTCCCACCAACAGACAACACTTCACTTTGTGACCTTGAGGGCAGAAGATTATGGAACTACATCAACAAGGATTTAGTTAAATAAACTAACCATTGGAGTGTACACAGGATTTGCGGAGTAGGCCTGTTGAACACGTTACACCAAAACACCCTATATTTTCTTTGTAACAGACTAATAGGTTAGGCTAGCTAACATTTTTCTACAATCTGGACGTTTTCATTGCCTGGTCTGTTTTGCTATAATGAGAATTAAGCTGCTCTGCAATTTAAACAATAAAAACTGGATGAAGCTTTTATCTTAAATGTGACACTGGCATAACAGTTAATATGCAACAAACTAGAGCTATTTCCTGTCAGCAGTTGCTTGCTTGGATTCATCCCGTAATTTGGAGCATTTCTTTACTTCTTCTTCTTGTTTTTTTTTTTTTTGCCTTTTTTTAATGCAGACATTTGAATCAAATAAAATTAAATGCATCAAAATTCAGGTGTTCTATCTGACTAAATAACAATAATGCTATATAATACATTACTCAGTAGCAAACTGTGACTGTTAATGCTAAAACGTTTAGTTCACTTTTGTTCGAACATGAGGAAAAAAACTCCTTTATGATAGTACAGCTTTCAAGTTGCACCCTTAAGGGATTCTGATAATATAGATTAAACATGGATACCTGTAGGTTATAACAGATGTTAACACATATTGGACCTTGTGGGACTCGTATTCTCAGTCAGTGAGGTTTTTAAGGCTTCCAGAGGGCCTAGAGTGACATGTTTTTGGTCCGTATCCATTGTAAATAAAAATGGATTGGTTGATTCTTGTCACATCTTAATTAAGTTGGTGGTTAATCTTATGTGTAAGGCCTAAAGGCCGAACCAGTGAGACAGCTCACTGGGCTGTATCTACCTAGATAGCACAGAGAAAAAAACTACTGGACCCTGGACCATTGGGCATTTTAGGACTTTAACCCCTTGCAACCTAAACTTAACAAAGTTCCTTGTGTATTCCCTGTGTGTGTGTGTGTGTGTGTGTGTGTGTGTGTGTGTGAAGTCAAGTCAAGAAGGTTTATTATAATTTCAACCATATACAAACTACACAGTGAACTGAAACAACATGCCTCCAGTAACACAAGAAAAGAAACAGAAACACCACAAGACTGCAATCGCAGACAGGACAAAATACACAGATTGCAAATACAAGGACAACAAAACAACAGGACAAGACAACAATTTGTGCAGTCAACAGCTGTACAACAGTATTATGACAGATACTGTATCCCATCAGCAGAGAGTTACGTGTGCAAAAACGCAGGAATGAAGAACAGAGGTAGAGAGTGTGTGTGTGTGTGTGTGTGTGTGTTGTGTGTGTGTTTAGGCTGTATGTGTTCCAGCTTATCTTCCTGAGAATTCAGAAAAAAGAGTAATTAGATGTTGCACTAGGATTTCAGGGGAATCACAAAAGACACCAGAAAGGAATTTTGCAGCAATGCTGGAATTTTAAGAGCAGATAGGAGTGGAGCAGGCATCACTGCGCAGAAAACACACAGCAACAAAGAACATGCCCACACACAAACTGCTGTGTAAGCTGTGTAAAGAAGAAGCCGGCACACGATTGGACTTACCAGGAGATTTTAAAAGCCGTCTCCGACGGTCCCCAAGCCTCACAGATACCACAGCCTTGGGGCTAATGTTCCCTGTGTGTAATTAAGTTTAACACCGACATGTGAAGACACACTTACGCACACACATACAGCAAACTAACAAGCTCAAGCTTGTTTTTGAGTGTTACACACTGTTCCACTGATATACTACAGCAGAAACATACTGAATGGATCGGTGCGCTCTGAAGGTTTGGAACAGGGGACCTCCTGCTCTTTCTCTTATCTTCAATTTTCATATCTCAAACATTCCTGGTTTACAAGAAGAAAGTTCAATAGCACTATGATTCTCCACTGACTCACCATAATCTGCTAAAACAGCATAACAAAGTTTAGAACTCTGACTGCTTGTGACGAATATCCAAAGAACTCAGTCACTGGCCCACGCTCGAGAGCCACTAACCCTTATTGTTGCTGGAGGTGTCAGCAGGAGACCGAACTGAACCGGCTTCGACACCTTTTACAGCTCATCCTGAAAGCTACTCCACCTATTCTGGCATCCTGTGTAAAACCCTATTCAGAGGTCCAAAATAATCAGGTTCCAGTCATTTGTTAATAGCAAGTACAGTGAAACAATGCAGAGGCCAAAAATTAAACCGTATTTCTCATTTTCTCTCAGTCAAAGCAAAAATGGCATTGAAAAATTGTTTATTTTTTACGAATCCACTACATATTACTTTAAATGCCCCTTAGATTTCATGTCTACCATTTTTGACCATTTTCTTAGGCTCATTACACCTTATGCAGTCAGTAATAGGGCAGGTAGATCTGGCTCTTAATTTGATTTACTAGCCATTGTAAAATACTGCATATACACACAAATTATGACCTTTTGTCAGATACAGGCAACTGTAAACATTAATGTATTCATGTTTAATGCTGCAGCATGTTTATTTGCTTTATAATCAAACTCTATTTGTTGGACCTCCGCAACTACAGTACTGCTAATGCATTAGTGTCCTTATGTGATTTGCTGTATTAGAGCCAAAATAATGGCAAGCAGTTCCAGGTTGGCTTAGCAAACCTTGCTTTGCTGACCAACGTCCTTACCATGCTTTGAGTGTCTGATACACTCAATGAGAGATGACTATTCAGAGTGAGGCTGAATATCCAGATGTGTGTGTATGTGTGTGTCTGCCTGTGCTACTTGCTGTTGTCATTGCCGGATGACACCAGAGCGTCTCAGAGGCGGCTGCCAGAATGTGAAGTGTACCATTAAAGGGTCACTTGGCGTGCTGCCTGCCCTACTATTAGTACAGATTGCAGATTTGTCAGCATAAGTGGCAGTCTTTGCGCACTGCCTACACAAGTATTCCTGACCTAGATAAACCGCTGGAAGGTCAATAACACAGCCTGCATTTAGAGACGGATGGTTTGTTTAATTTCACAACTATGTGATGTGTCTTGGGCTTGCTGGTGCAGAAACTGAAAGTTTGCAGTATGTTGTTTGAGTAGTTTTGTTTGGGAAATTACGTTTCACTGGGTATATTTGGATATTCAGTCTTGGTTGGTGTACTTAGTAGTAGCTGGAGTGTCACAGTCTGTTTCACATCAATCGCATCAAAACTTTAGCACATAAATTGTTGAATTAATCATTTGATTAAAATGACATTCTTAATGAATGGGTTCAGCGATTAGTTTGCAATGTCAATAATAAATGGTATCTGTAGGTCAAATCATGATAAACAGATTTTCTACCCAGGTGGAGCCATTAGCATCCAGGGCCATTTTTGTAAATTTCATGGAATAAGGATGCCCAAACCAGCAGATTCTCACTAATGTGCATATGTATATGAAATCTCATGGACATGATATTTTGTGTTATGGTTTGGGTGTAGATTAAATGAATGTAAGGCAAATTGAATGAATGTAATGAATGAATGTAGGGCAAAAAGACTTACTGGTTCCTCCACCAATATTCAAAGTCAGGCTTTACTGAAGGATTAACCACAAAACTGCAGCAAACAAGTATAGATTATGCCACTTAAATGTTGCAAATGCTTAAAATGTCAACTTTCCAATGAAATCCAAATCACATAAAGGTAGTATTTTAGAATTGTTGAAAGGCTCACCATAGTATGGTATTTTTCATGCAATCATTTTTTTATTCTTTGATCTTTAAAAAAAAGTTTAAAATGAGTGGTAGATTCCTCAATTACTAATGTAATCACCAGTGGAAACTCTAATTGTGCTATCATATTTCTGTCATACTTTTCACCCTTACTAGTGAGCCACAGTTAGAATCCAGAAAAGAAAATGACAGAATCTGTGAGAAATGGCATCCCAAAGCATCAGACCACAGTTGGATGAAAGCAAACACTGGGTGTTTACTCCATGTTTTTTCCCGGGATGTTCTTTGGACGTGCGGCTTCCTCTCATCTTCGCTGTCACACTGGGTGTGAGAATAAAAGCACCCTTGCTGTGGCACTTCCAGACCTTTTCTTCTCTGCCAGGATGCCAAACATAAACAAACTGCTCTCCTGGAGTTAGAGGCTCTGCGTGTGCCCTTTAAAAAATAATACCAAAGCGTGTTTGGAAATCCAACACGTCCAGAAAGCGTTCATCTCAGCCGATGATAGCTTGGCTGTAAAACAGTCATTGCCTTTCCATGAAGGCCACTCCAGCTACTTTCATTAACCTGTTTTATGTGTTTGACAAAATATCACCTGTGGATGGGGGCTATTAGTCTTCACAAACAATGGTTAATGACCATGGACTAGCCAAGGTCATGGACGAATTAGGCTCACGTCAGTTAGCTAGTATGTTTGCTCTTGAGCCAATTCACTGACGCTGACATCCATCATTTTTACAGCAGAGGGAAAACCTCAGGGCATGCTCACAAAGCTTCTCCAGTTTCTGGATCTGCATTTGAGGATACAGTGAGAGGAAGATAACCGACAAGGTTCAATCGGACTGTGTATTAGCCATGAAATACCTTTTTAAATATAGGTTCTGATGGTTCTCTGTCCATCACCATGGCTGCTTAGGAAAAGTACAGGCTGGGAAGCCCCTTGATGACAGGATCACTAACATGAGTAAAGCAGATGATGCTCAGTAATGCTCATCATGTGAGCTGCCATTAGTTCCTTTCTGGAAGGCACCGGCCATGATGGACAGCTACCCTGTCATACTTTGAAGAGGCAAAGGCCTAAACATAGAGAGCAACATCCTGCCATGGACTTCAGTCCTCACTGCTAAAAATAAAGGTGTTAGTAGAGTTATTTGGAGTGGTGCCATAAAAGAACAAGTTTCTGTTCGCTGTGTTTCCCAGCTCCGACCTTGGAGGCCAACTACGCCGCACATTTTAGTGCTTTCCCTGCTTTAACACGCCCGTTCCAACTCAGTAAGGGGTTGTTAATATGCTGGTAAGTTGGATCAAGTGTGTTGTGAGCTGGGAAAACATTCAAATGTGCAGGTTAGTGGGCGTCCAGGAGCAAGGTTGGGCCACACTGCCCTAAATAACCTTCCGATGGCCAGTTCTTTAGAAAACACAATCAAAAGGTTCTTCCAGAAACCAAAATGGCATTCCTCCAAAGAACCAGCGTCTTTATGGTGTACAGTAAAGGTCACATGCTTTTTTGCTTTTTTGTTATAATTAACTTTTATAACGTTTGTAGTATGTTGTTGCTATGTCTGAAAACACTTAAATATATAATTATTCTCTGACTTTAATAGCTATGCCTGCAATCATGGTTTCATCGAGTTTCCTCAACTTCTCACTTTTAGGAGGAAATGGGAATCATTTTGGAAAAGTGTTTCTTTGCTGGTTTACTGGAGGCATGGAATGGGGCATTTCTGAAAAACAGTTGTCTGCACAGTTTACATTTTGTACAGATAAACTGCTCCTTCCTTCAGCCTTGGGCAGAGCAGTGGAGGAAAGCAAGACGATGAGTACCTCCCCTGGAATGAAAACAGAAGGAGGGAGAGGGAAAGAGTTAGATGATGATAAAGAGCATAGGAGCTGTGTGTAGGAAAAATGGGTGCTCTTCAGGACCTTCAGTGAAGCCTTAGGCAGTAGAAATGACTAACTCAGAACAGATTACAGATCAAAGTTTTGACTCAGGGCAAATTAATGACGGGGAGTATCCAGAGGAGTAGCCAGCATAAAGCGTCTTAATATAATTATGGACGGGGACTCGGGTATAATTATGGAATGCCACTGAAAAGTCACAGTGTAAAGTCTGATACGAAAAAGCTTAATGTAATTCCCGTCTATGTCTGTGAAAATTGGTCATGGCATCTTGTAAATAGCACTTTATACAGCCTAGTCTATCGTCTGTGATGTTCATTGAACACACAGTATCTGCTTTATCATCAGTATGGCTTGTATTGACTGTTTAATCTGCATTATAAAAATGAAGAATGTAACTCCAAGTAATAAAATACACTGTGCCAATACTATTGGCCCAAACCACAAAAGCATTATTTTATAGCTACTGTTGCAAGATTTGACTGGCGTTACAGACTGTTGAGAAAAATCCCATTAAATTTAGAGTTGGAACAAAATGGTTAGTTTAAAATGCTACGCTAGTGAGCTGGGCTGTGTTGCTGTAGCTAATGCCAACCAAACAGACTGGAAACAACAACAAGCCTGACACTATGCTAATGTTAGCTCAACCCTTTAAAAACGGCCTTTGCTGTGTCCAAATATTATAAAACAAAAGTCATCCAAATTGATTAAATAACCCATTAAAAAATGTTTACATTCGGTTGTAAAGCTTGGCCAACCTATCAACAGTAGCTTAGAAAGAACTCATTTGTGGGGAGAGCATGGCCACACAATCATCTGAGCCCCTTCCGGGAGGGGAGTGCCTGTTACCCCTCCCCCAGAATCTACCATACTGTGGGGGGAGGGTTACAGGTGTGGTGATCAGGCAGACTGGCTCTGACTTCAGATGCCGGAGGAGGTGCCGTTTATCAGATAAAATAATAGATATGCAAAGACAGACAGACAGAAGGAGAAATTCATATGAACTGAAACGGAACTAAACAACCCATTTTTTAAATCTGAATAATTAAAAAATATCCAAACATCTCTCAAGTAGCAGCACGTCACTGCCTGAGGAACAATGACTAACACACTGCTCACTATTACTCCACTGATCGTTATCAGCGCCCCCATCCAAAAAAACAAACATGTCTTGTTGATATGCTTATCGTCTCTGTGATGATAATTTTACCGGAGAGCATTCTAAGATGGTGATAAAACTTTAAGCAAGAAAATGTGGTGTGTGTGTGTGTGTGTGTGTGTGTTTGTGTTTTTGTGTGTATAAAATAACATACCCAAACCTTCCAAATGCAGCATATAAATAACTATCTATTGGTCCACGTTCACACAGTGTAAAGGCCAACTGGCATTTTCAGATGGTGAAGAATATTATTACTGTTGTTGTTGTTGCTGATGTTGTTATCATGATTATTATTGCAATTCTGGCTTCTATTCCTTCACACAGTTTGAAACTACTGTACTTTTGCTCAAACATAATGCTCAAATCAGTCACGCCAATAAAGCTGTCTGAACCTGAATTGGACTTACGAGGGAGAGAGACAGAGAGAGAAAGGAAGAGGAAAGGTAGTGGGATGAAGAGAAAGAGAGAGAGAAAGAGAAAGACAGAGATGGACAGAGAGAAAGAGATAGAGAGAGAAAGAGAGAGAAAGAGATAGAGAGAGAGAGAGAAAGACAGACTGAGAGAGAGAGAAAGGCAGAGACAGGGGGAGAGAGAGAGAGAGAGAGAGACAGAGACAGAGACAGAGAGAGGGAGAGAGAGGAAGACAGAGAGAGAGAGAGAGAGAGAGACAGAGACAGAGACGGAGACAGACAGAGAGAGAGAAAAGGAGAGAATGAGAAAGAGAGAGAGAAAGACAGAGACAGAGACAGAGAGAGAGAGAGAGAGAGAGAGAGACAGAGAGAAAGAGAGAGAAAAACAGAGACGGAGACAGAGAGAGAGAGGGATCTGAGTACTGTCATTGACAGGCAGGGTCAGAAAGGATTGAACTGCTTTGGAACCGGACACCAGCCATAGTGACAACCTCATCATCTCAGCTCTACTCCATCTATAATACACATCACTCATAGACGGTGTCACATTAGAAACAGGCACTTTGGATTTAATTGCATGCCTTCACAGAAAAAACCTTGATAAAATCAACCCTGTGTGGTGTCTATATCAGATAATAATCTCTACTTTCATGCATGTCTCCTTCTGACACAGATGAATTATGAGTAATGAGACTGCGTGGAGTCTAAGCAGGTGCGTGGTGTAACTTAAGCAGATTCGTCGAAGGCCAAATGTACTGTTTTCCATCTGCCACTGTCTGCCTGTACAGCCACTGTTAGGTCTCAAGGGAAAGGACAACTGTCATTTGTAATGATATGCCACCAAATAAATTCAGTGTTAATCATATTGTTTCAACTTTTAATAACGATTCTAATAACTTTTCACCACTAATGTCACCACTCTTCACCACTAAAGTAACCATGAAAGTAGAGAAATAGCTTTTCTGTGAAGCAAGTGTGAGAATAAGATGGAAATGAACTGTAAACTTTAGAGGCACTGGTGATAAATTTATATTAAAACATAATTAAACAATTACATTTTAATTAAAGTGGACTTTAATTATGCAAGATATTTAATGAAAATGTGTCATCAATATAATACTTGTGACACAATGATAATGAAAGTCTTGAGTCAGCCCTCATTTCTTTATATTGTGCTTTGAATCACCTTGTTGGTACAAAAATGCATATTGAGTATATTGAGTAAATTAATTAAATTATATCAAAGGAATGGAAACATTTCTATTGTGACAGGCTGCAAAGTGTCTAAAGATACAGGGTACCTAGATAAAAGTGTTCCAACCATTCAGCATTCAGCACCACCAGTATACTGATCACCGCCTGATCACCTGGAATCATCTGCTCCTTTATCTTAACTGGTTCTGATTTTTAAATCAGCATCTCTGAGTGTGACAACCATTCCATGCCAGTGTCTGTTGAATTCCTACACAAGCACCTCATTCTGCATTATGAGGTACTGATTGGTGCTCACCTGAACCAAATCTTATTTAATGACGACAGCAGTGGCAAAAAATTTTTACAAAAACACTGCTAGAAGTAATTATTAGGGTAATTATTACCATTTTGTTTGAGTCAACAAGAGCTTTGTTTTATTTGAATTATTCTGTAATGTTCTGTAAACACTTCATCATTTCTCCTATTTTAAAATATGTCATTTCTTTTTAAATAATGCTTTAAAGAACAATATTTCTATTTGGAAATATTGTCAGCAGTTCTTAAAAACAAAGGCAAAGCTGTTCAGTTCAATACTTGCACCCATAAAAGATAAAACCTGAGAAACTGAACATTTTGTAGTGGCCCATTTTTTATTTCCAGTGCTGTATGTTACACTTTATTATTGTTTTGGTGTCACTTAACGTCTGGCACTAAACTTCTGAGAGCCTGAAATATCTGAAAACACAAATCATTCTAGTGACTGATATGGTGATGGAGAAAGTTTGTACTGTCACACTCCTTACTGAAGTGTAGATTTGATCGTTCTAGCAGAAGTTGTAGGGACCTCACAAGGAGTCAAAACAAAAGCATGGAGTCACCTGGCCCTCCTCTCCGGCTGCAGTCAGGAAGGAGTGCTCGCTGCACTGTTTGTTATCGTCTTGCAGACAATGAGGAGGAATCTGAGGACAAAGAGAGGGGAAAGTGTGCTTTCCACTGACAACCAGACCAATCTGCCCCCACTCCGCATGATCAACACAGGCTCTATTAGCACACACCCTTAGTTTGCGCTCAGCCAGTGCTCTGCATTTGTGTTAGCTGGACTTACAATCCGAGAAGGTGGAACTAATTTAACTCCTAAACAGGTCATTAATCAGAGGCAGAGCCTTTGTTTAATGGGAGCTTAGCTTTGTTGAAAGACAGAAAGTGTAAAACAGAAAGTATGTATAACAGAATGGAGGCTGGTAATCGGAGGACACACACATACACATATTCACACACAGACACAAATACACACACTGAATGACAGAAGCTGGGGGCAGGGGCTGGCCAGTTGAGTCAGTATGTGAGACGGCTCTTCAAGTTCTGCCCAGCGAAGAGGGTGTGTCTGGGAAATCCTAAATCACTCCCCAGAGGGAGAGACCGAGCGAGAGAGAGAGAGAGAGAGAGAGAGAGAGAGAGAGAGTGCAAGACTCCTGTGAAGAAAATCACCGGCACAGTTGATAGTGGGAAGCAGAAGTGGGCTGTTTGTTAAAAGGCTGAAAGCTGTTGCATGTTGCTCTTGTTGTTGCCTGTCAGTGGGAGTCTCAGCTCCAGTTGAACATGATCTTTACTGTGCTGTGATCTGCTCCTACCTGCTACTCAGAGAAGAGAAAATACACAGTTGTGGTAATCGGGACCGTGTGTCTACTTTTACACAGGTGAGCTCCAGAGTTAACTATGAGGTTAGATACTTATACAGTCTAAAACAATGTTGAATGCTTTGTCTGCTGTAGGGTGAGGAGTGATTCCATGTTCTTGTTTTCATGTCTTTTTAGAAGTTTCTTTGACCTTTCACACTTTTAACACTGAGAACTTTGATAGGACTTTTATCTGCCACTGCTCTGATATCACAGTGCTGTACTATGTGTACTGACTTAATGTTTGACACTGTCCTGTGACATTGTCAGTGTTTATCTCCTCTGTGATGTCCTGTACTGATACACATTACATGCATTAGTGGTGGGCAAAATGATGAGATGTTATGACTATTCATTCCTGAGTATCATCAGGATCTCTAGAACATTAAACTCTAGAATCATAAAAAAACGATTTAGACTCCCCATATGGCCATTACAGACCAAATTATCTCAAACTGCACAGTAACAAGTAGACTACATATCAACCTGTTATGGCATTTTATTAATGATTTTTATTAATTCCAGTTTTTCCAGTTCATTCCTAAATAGTTTATCTACCCACTGCTGAATTCCGATTCAAAATACCTACAAAAGTATATTTAAAGTTTTTTAATGTTATAAGTATATATCATGATACTTTGATCATTATATTACCCCATATCTTCCACCCTCCCCACAGTGGAACAGCCTTCCACTACACAGTTTTCAAATTATGACTGTAAAACTGAATTGAAAGTAAAGATCCGTTTGATATGACACTGATCAGGTTCAGTCAAAGTGTAAGAGAAAGTGTTGCAGCCAGTTTTCTGTAGCTGTGTTGTGGTGGTGTATTCGTATCTATAAGTTTGTGAATCTATTGCTTATTGCTCCAGAGGGGCTGTTTGTGTGTATCTGTACTTGGGGGGTGGCGGTGTTCCACTTCTGAGGACTAGGCACCACTGAGAGCTTTAATAACTTTGTGACGGATATGCCTCCCATGTTTTCATTTTGGTTTACGATCTGAATGCATCGCTGCGGGACACACCATTGCAGCATCTCGTCTTTAACACCCCCCTGCATGCCCCTAAACAAAGAAAGGGTCTGTGAAATGTATTGTTCCTCAGTGTCATTTGCTTTGAAAGACTGGCCAGAGGCCATAATAATCACTGCAGACGCACTGCACTGAGGCGTTTGTGTGTGTGTGTGTGTGTGTGTGTGTGTTTGTTACTTTCAGCTCATCAAAACTTGCTTCCCCTGAATCCTTTAGCTAAGTCTGACTTCTTGTTTTCCTCAAGCCTCTGTTCATTTGTAGTGCGGTTAAAACAGCTACTTTTGGCACAGTAGCTGAGAAGCGGACATGCCTTTGGGTGAATGGGTGTGTGTTGCGTTCACAGCTTGCCGCGTATTTTTGCACTTCCTACGCCGATAAGAGCGTCATGGTCAAGCGCTCTGAAGAAAAACTGACTACAGGGACACTTAGGCTGTGATTTGCGGCTATCCGCTCTCACGCCTCTGTTTAATGGTGGAATGGGGTGAATGGAGAAAGTGTCGTTCCTCGGGCAGTGGGGGCATGTTGATGTATGGCTGTCCATATGTTCTGCTGTGTGTGGAAGAGAGCAGTGTTCTACAGAGCAGTTGTCTACTGCTGATTTGTTGCTTTCATGGAAATAGAGTGAGCAGATTCTATTTTTATTGCTCCTCTGTTGTAAGAGATGATGGGGGAGGGGATGTCAATATAGAGGGAAAACTGCATGATATCACAGTGGACTTGTAGAACGGGAATAGATGTACTAGAATCAATCTATTGAGACTCCACCCACAAATCAATCTATTGAGACTCCACCCACAAATTTTGGTTGCAACTGTTGCATGCTTTCCTTGCACACTTTCCAGCAAACTACCCATTTAAATGAATGAGAAACTGTATTGCACTTTTTTGAAGCTAATAAACAAGTTAGTGGCCATTTTGCCAGTCAACTTGGATATTTATAATCAGTGTAATCAACTACAATATTTCTTCCTGTAAATCTGTTATTAGATTAACAGGGACCTTCTGTGTTTCTGTGTTTGAGATTTTACAACTCCTGCTGTGGGAAGTCACACCTCTCCACAAAGGTGGACGTGCCATTGACCTGCTTGCTCACCTATGTACACAAGTCCACTTCATTAACACACTACCAGCATAGTCATATGCAAAATTTACAGGCCCCTGGTCAAAGCAAAAAACATTTGTCAGTGTTGAAGTAAACATTTGTCAGTGTTGAAGTAAAAGTAAGTACAACAACAAGTGCATAAGAACAGCCTCTACAAGAATCCATATGTAAATATGGACTTTTTGCAAATGTGAGAACAAAATGTTATTTTATTAGCTGAATTTAACATGAAAGTGTGCCATAACCTTTGCACAGGCCACATGTTTGTTTTCTTTTTTCCACCACTCAAATGTTTTTTTTTTTAGAATTCTTTTTTTTTTCCAAAATTCAGAAAACAGACAAGAGCTGTTTGTTGCAGAATGTGCAGACGTTCTGTACTTCTTTTCATCTTGAAAATCAGCAAAAACATATAATTGATCTACGACATGCATATTTTTGCATTTGACAGTACAAATCTATTCCATCAACTAAAGAAAACAATGCATTGTTCAACCTAGGTCCATTTATAAACAGAAGCTGCGTTTTCTGGCTACAGTGAAAAAGGGTTCAAATGCTATGCCAACAAGCTGGAATATGTTATTTAAAACATAAAATGTTAATGGAAACTAAACAGGATGGAAGTAATAATGATGCATTTTTGCATGCTAATGTTAACTTTCTAAAGACTATACTATGCTATGCTATGCTCTGCTGTGCTGTACTATACTATACTACACTATACTATATTATACTAATGCTGTTATATAGTATAGTGTAGTATAGTATAGTACAGCACAGCATACAGTATAGTATAGCAGTATAATATAGCATAGCACAGTATAATTACTGTGCTATGCTATACTGTACTACACTGTACAGTACTATACTATATTTTACTGTATGTTACTATACACTACACTACGAGGAATTCTATATTATACTAATACTATACTATACTACACTATACTATACTATACTACACATGATATTACTTTTGGCTACATATTTTTAATTCTGTACCTTATTTAGAAACTTGAGATATTAAATGAATTGCAGTTTTTTGATTGAGTTCATCTTGACTTGGTTGATTCCATTAGAACTTTAGAAGACCTTCCCTTCCACTCTCACACACCAAATGACTGCTTGATGCATGGCTCTGGGCTGAAAGCTCTTTAAACCCACACGTTCACCCCAGCTTTTGTCCCCAGTAAGCAGGTTTGAATTAATTAAAGGGGGACTGCATTATTCACGAGATTCCCACCAGCTCCCGTGGGGGGTGGCTGGGCCGTGAGAGGCCAAGGATGAGAATAGTCAGCTTGTTGTTTTGTAATGCACTCAATATTCTCCTCCTTCATGTGTTTAACCTTTTGCTACAAGTGCCTCTGTGTTTGTGAAAGTCTCTGTGTTATCTGCAAGCTGTTTATGGTGCATATGTGTTGCGTAGCTGTGTAAAAGGACGGAAAAAGCATAATGTGACCTAGCGGTGGTATTGTTATTGGTCCTAACACAGTTCCTTCACCAGCCCCTAATACTCTTGCACACTCATTTGCAGCTAATCTGTAGGAAAGTAACTTATAATGGGCATGCAACGGCTTATTAAAAAAAAGAAGCCTAACAAGGATGGAAATAGTGGGACCACTTCAACAAAAGCATTCATGTGAACAGTGTGTGCCAGTCTCAATACAGATTACAATAATGGCTTTCCTAGAAAACAAAGGCATTTTAACTTTCCCTAACATGACAGAATGTAAGAGCCAAAAAACAATTAGGCCGTATCTGTGTGTGACTGTGTCTATAAGTGAGCGGGATAAAGACAACGATGTAAGGGACAATCAGCTGGTGCCTGAGTGAGAGTGAGAAAGAAACAGGGAGAAAAAGTGCAGGGGATTTACCATAAAATAATATACTGTCATTTTAAGACTCTACCCACAAATGCTTTATTTTGTAGAAACTGTTGCTAAGTTTACAGGACATTAACTTTCACAGAACACCTTAAACTATATTCACTCACTCACACATGCTCTTTTAAGCCACATATGATAGTAACTGACTGCTAGTCACTACTTCACAGTGTAATAATAATTACTAGGATAACAATGAGGATAGGATAAATTCATTTTTTCTATTATACTTGCAATGCTTTCACCAAGCCCGTAGTTGCTAATTAACCAGCTCCTTGTTACTACTCTATTAAATAGCAATAACTACTTCTTTACACAATAACCGTGGTGAATTAGAATTTCTCAAAATATTTTTGATTAATATACATCAGGATCTTTTACACAGTGCTTTAGGTCAATTATTATGTCTTTATTATCCAAATTACCAGCTACTTTCTTAATAAGAATTAATTATAGCACTACCAGTGCCCTAGAAAATGGATTAATCCTAGATGTTGTTTAATATAGTATTAATTAGCTGTATGTTAATTACCAGACATTTGATAAGTCACAATAACTTGAATAGGCAATATAATATCACCCTATACAAATATACAAAGGTTTGACCTTTCCTAATTGTCAAACATTTTATGTGGCTACATAATAAGAACTGAAATGTGTAAATAAAGAATGTCTGACTTCACAACAGTTTCTGTGAAAGAATGCATTTATGTTCGGAGCATGCTCGTGGAGTGAGCATGTGTTGAATATATGTAGCATTTGTATGAAAGAGTATTAAAGAGAAAGATGGGCATATCCACTGAAAGGGGCCATGAGGGCCTTGCAAGACCTTGGTGAAATATATTCATTAAGAAAATCTGTTTGGCATAATCATTATCTGCGGTTTGAAGGGAAAGTTTTCCGCTCACTGACGTAATCCTGAGCTGCGGGGGGGTGGTTATACCATTACATTCCCCTACAGCCGACAGCTGCCTCTGTACAGAGCCCCAGCAGCCCGGAGCAGCGCAAAAACAGCTCTACCACGCAGCGCCATCTCAGATACCAGCCTGCGGGTATATAAAGCACCTTGTGTAACCCAGTGGTGCATGCCAGTGGAAAAACACTCAATTACTGTATGTTTCAGACATGCAGAGAATGCCTAGAATGAAAGGAAAGATCTGAAAGATTTGCAAGGACTTCTTTGGAGCAGTGTTTTCGAAAAAAAAAACAATGGTCGTATCCTCTAGTGGAATTTTTTTAATACAGATGAATGGAAACTTTTTAATCCCTAAGGAGAAACTGAAGAGTTGAAGCAGAATCAGCACAACCAATCACACACATGCATGTACGCACACACACACACACACACACACACACACACACACACACACACACACACAGAATCACTAAAAGAAAATCTCATAAAATAGTAAGAAATAAAATAGTACATTACCCATTTCTATTGGTCCATTCATCATGAAAAGGGCATCAAAAAGAGCAGCTGGTGTTTTTGGTAACACTTTAAAGAATGATTACCCCTATAAAGGCTTTATAAATGTTTATAATTTGATTGTTAATAGTCATTAATTCGGTCATTTAAGGTTATTCATAAAGTAATTCGTAAGCTGCTATGATGCATAAAAAGGGCAGCAGTGACAAGTTACATTTGTCTATGCTGCTAAAGCCCAAATCCTGTTGGTTACTGATCATGTCTTCTCTGTCAGTCAGTTTATACCTGTAGCTTCATTTGATAGAACAGGACACAGTTGCCCTTTTAATTAATCAAACATAACTGCATCCTAATGATTTTACTGTGTTCGTGACATTTAATAACCATATATAAATTCATTTTTAGCTAGTCATAAACTTCTCTAAGTGTAGGCTTATTGTAAAGTTTTACTGCATTTTCAAATAGTGCTGATTTTCTCACTACTTCAACGATATATACAGTGCTTGAATGACTTATAGAATTGGTATAGAACCATTATATGGATGTTCTTTAAAGGTTTCTCTAGGGAACCAAAAAGTGGTTCTTGGGTGGCAGAGCTTTGAACCTTTTTGCCATTTCTGTAAGTGTAGTGTGTTTTTAAATTGATTTCTTTATATGCAAGTAAATATTATACATGTTACCTACATATGTGAGTGTTTTAAAATATAATATTATAAAGTATAATACAGCAAAGTGTAAGATTAAAAAATGAAATATGAAATAACTTAAACACTAGTCCTGTAGATACTAAACTGCAGGTAGAATCAGGCAGGAATGAATCCTACAACCTCATCTCCAGAGTTACTCAACTCTGCCTGGCTCTGTACTGGACATACAGAGCTGAGTAACACAGCACGGCCCTCTGAGTCACATACACACACATCATGCACGTACAGTGTTCTGATGTTTATCTCTTTGCTATCACTATGTTACCGCTATTATGAACCCTATTACGTGTTTTGCTTTTCTGTCTATAAAAGCATTGTGGCACGCTCCGGAAAGCGCTCTCCAGAGAACACATTTGAAGACTCCATATTTTACATTTTTCAAAGATTTTATCTTTTTCACTGAAGTCAACTCATGACAGTTGTGTGGTTGCATATAGCAAATCTAGTTGAGTTTTTTACAAGACCACCTTTACTTTATCTCTTATTATGTTCTTGTTACAGTATTCTTTAAGACAGATATATGTAAATGACATTTGCCCTTATTGTCTATCTGATTTATCCCATGTTTAAAACATAGTTCAATCTGAAACAACAACAAGCTATGGACCTTTTTCGCATTTTCAAATGGCCACGTTTAACTAATCATGTTTCTGTTAACAGCTAATGGGCAGGGAGAGTGTAGCGGATTTTCTTGCATTTGCAATTAAAACAATATTATTTTCTCTCACTAGTCCTATATTTAACTGAGAAGACAAGATCTTGTGTAGAAACTGAAAATCTCATCTTACCATGTAACTGTTACAACTGTCAGCTCTAGCTTTAGACACATGGTGAAGCTGAAATAATGGAATCTGTTAATTATATAATATTTACATTTCATGTAATACTCTGAATCATTCTGCAATAGTGAACCACCATTAACTTAAATATTACTCTGAAGGGATGAACTGAGAGGACATATGAAGTCCCACATTTAAGGGTTTTTATGACATTGCAGGACACATCAAAAGGCCTTAAAGGTTGACTGCACCATTTGCTATTGTTGAAAAGTAGCTGCCTGCTTTCATAAACCAATGGAAGCTGCAGCACAGAATAGTAAAAATGGACGATTAGGTTATTCCACACCCATTAGACAAATTTTGACATTCATGTAGGATACCCAGATCCTTTGGAAGGCTTCAGTAACAGCAAGGAGCAGCACAATGTTTAATTGTTTCCAGGGGGTTCAGATCCATCTCTGATCTGGTGGTGTGTGTGACTATGGCTCATCGTCCCGAGTCATGTGTGAGTGACACCAGGAGTGTGGAAAAGAGGCGAGAATACCGCAGGGGGATTTCTACCCAGCCATAATAATCGCTCAGTCGCAGAGATCTGTGGATTCTAACTTCTGCTACCTGATCCAGGCCACATGAAAAGCAGTAAGAGTGAATGGGGTGTCCCATTTCAAGGCTCTCGACACCATCCAGGTGCTCCAGGTGTGGCACTCCAGTGTGTAAATAAACAGATTCAGGTACTTAGAGCGCATAGAGGGTCCCTGATGAAATCCCAGGCCTCTGTGAGGGTTAAGCTATTAAACATAAGGTAGATCACACAGAGAGCTTATATAAAGCCATTAGAAACACAGGAAGAATGTCTAGGGAGTACGCTTCAAGGGCTTGCTTATTTGTTGTCGGTCTGATCCCAAAGCCGTGGAACACAGAGAGGTGTGTGTGGTTTAGTGTGCAGGTTCAGACACTCCAGCAAACATTCATAATCATCACCAGGGAGTTTCCCGCTTCAAACACAGCTTTCCATGTTGATGACAAACTCTCATGTTTATGTATTTTTGGTAAAAAACACATAATGTTTTTAAAGGGCCCATATAATGGAAACACAAATTTTTCCTTTTCCATTTTTAAATAAAATAAGGTGTAAGAGCAAATTAAAGAGTTTAACGAAGTATTCCTAGTTTCAATATGTACCATTCACCAGTGTGTACTGAACTGACTGTTTCCAAAAAAATGCATTTGCATATGTCCTAATATTCTGTGCACAGCAGTTTAGCTGCACCCATTCAAAGCAAAATTAGAAGTGTTTGATCTTAGACTGCTTTTTGAAAGAGGCAACATGCAGAGCAGCTAATCAGAAAAGAGCTCATATCATGTCTTAAAGGCATCATATATGTCTTAAAGGCATATCAGTAAAATCAATCGTAGAGGTACAGTATCAAAAACTGTTTATGTGTGTGTGTTTTGTTTAATTAAGAAATAGATATTGGAAACTGATCACGTAAAAACGAATTATAACTGTTTTTGGAACATGAACCACACGAACTTCGTAAGTAGCCTCAGGGATGAAACGATACATCAAAAAAATACATGAAAAATGTAAGATATGTATCCTTTAATGAAATGTATTGAACTATACATTCCATTAACATCATTCAGAGTGGAATCTCCCCCTTGGTAGGAATGAGATCATGACTTGATGTCAGACTTTGAAGAAAGAGAGTATCATGCTCTGAGATTGGGTTTCACACAAATCTCTCTCTCTCTCTCTCTCTCTCTCTCTCTCTCTCTCTCTCTCTCTCTCTCTCTCACACACACACACACACACACACCACACACACACCTAATTCTTGATCCTCCTCAGTTCACATATCTAGCATGTCTTCACTTTTTTTTACAGCTTTTTTACAACTTTTTTACAACACAAATGTATGTGTATGTTTATCTTTCTAGAAACTAAATACCCTCTGAAAGATGGAAAAACTAGAAATGTACTGAATTGAGAATCGAGAAAAACTAGAAATGTTCTAGACCAGTGCCAGTTTCATATATTTTAGGCTCATAGCTGCTGATGCCGACCCTAATGTCAATATAGAAACACACACACACACACACACACGCACACACACACAGCATGTGTGAACCCACACCCTTACTATTTTCTCTCCGTTTCTCCTAATGAGACAGAAAGCTCCAATACTCTTGATGGCTCTCATTAGCTTTCTGGCACATCGTCCTGCTTTTAACATTTGAGTGAAAAGTCGTTTCATCAAGAAATAAGCTGAATGCTGCAATAAAGATAGGAGAGTTACAAAAAGAGAGACAAGTGGAAAGGAACAAGCGAAGAAGGAGGAATAAAACCTATACAGGACAGGTTTATGTGCTCTGTCTCACAGGGTGCGCTGAGATTGAATTGTAATTACAGGAGCACTTGGTGCAGCTGCATAAATCAGGTCAGATGAGCGAGACCCTTTAAAGAAGACAAACAATTCTGTCAAAGTCTGCATTGTTGGTCTCAGCAAATATAGATATGACTAAGGCATTTGTGGTTTGACATGCATGAACAAGTGAAGAAACTTCCAGAGGTTGTATCCATCAGTGAATGTAGACGTGCCCGTTCCGTGCTAGGCACATGGAGGCTCCACTTTAATGCCCAATTAGTGGTGTCCCAGGCAGCCTGTGGAATGCTGAGGTAAATAACTTTTGGAGAGAGCAGCAGGAGATTGTTATCTGCTGTTCAAGTGGTCCGAAAGGAGGTTCCTTTCAAAATGGCAGCCAAAGTCATCAGCTTCTTTTGCTCTCTCACAGAAAGGAGACAGCTCTGTAATAGCAGTAGAGGTGTAATTTGTATTATTGTCTCATATTTCTGCTCAGGTTAACAAAACACAGCAAACCAGTGTTCACATTACGATCCAGGGCAGACATGAGCACCCTGCTTCTCCGTCAGCAAGGCCTCCTGCAAAACATTTATAAAGATTACACCCGACACCATGACCGCTCAGCCTTGTTTTCACTATGGAGCAGACTCCCCTCAGATAACCTGCCAGTATTATATAACCCAGCCCTCTTGCAGAAAAGCATCTGAGCATAAAGTTATGTGTCTTGTCTGAGCATAAAACAAAGTGACTGTGGAAGCAGATTAATGAAAAACAAGCTTCAAAGGTCTCATTTCTGGTCCCATGTCTTCAAATGGGAAGTCAATAACCTGTGCTGTGAAAACAGCACGGTTGGGAATATGTGGTGTGCATGTTGATGTTTAGTGTCTTCATGACAGTGTTCTCAATGAACCCAGTGCACCCAAGCCAATGTTCACAGTGTGCTTAGTATACTCACACCAGTGTCATCAGTATACTCACACTATTGCACCTAATGTACTCAGTGTATTCATACCAGTTTACTCAGTGTACTCATAACAGTGTACTGAATGTACTCAGTGCTCATGCACCAGTGTATTCAATATACTGAGTGTTGCCATAGTAGTGTATTCATTCCAGTGTACTCATACACATGCACTCAATATCTGAACAGTACCCACAGCCATGTACCCAGTGTACTTAAACCAGTGTACTTAATGTACTCATTGTTCTCATGCTAGAATACTCAATATGCTCAGACCAGTATACTCAACATTACACACTGTAGGTGTCGCTAGTATAATTCTCATTAAGTGATCAGTCTCAATAAATTACTTGCATCTATGAATTATTGTAGTTGTAATTAATATTAATATTAGAATTATTTAATATATTAAAAATAATTAAGTCGAATACAATCATTTCAATTTCAATTTAAATGAATAATAATGACTTCTGAAGGTTAAAGGTTTAACAACAGTATGGCTTCAGTTGGTTTCATTTCCTGTATCTCTAACATACAACACTGTAGTCATACCAGCGAAGTCTTTACTTAAGTGTTCCCATACTAGTGTAGTTACAGTACACTTATCACTCATCCCAGTGTACTCATACACATGCAGTCAATATCCAAATTGTGCTCGCAGCCGTGTACTCAGTGTACTTATTCAAGTGTACTTATTCCAGTGTATTCAATTACTTTATTCTGGTATTACATCAGATTAATATTAATCTAGTTTATTCTCATGGGCTCCACAGAGTTGAGGATGATGGCCGAGGGGAGGTTCGCCAGCCTGCCCAGGAATCTGCACATGGGACGCCAGTGCCCACTGGCCTCCTCCATGGACCTGCTGAGCTCCAGGCCCGACACAGCAGAGATGCTTCCTCCTCCTGGATATCACAGCGTCTCCATTCATGGCACCCTGCCTCGCAAGAAGAAGGGAGGTGGCAGCGCCCCCACTAGGCCATGGGAGATGTGTGGGTCACTGCCACACCCCAGCCGCTGGCGTCTGCCCTCGTCTCCACTCATACACAACATCATAGACGAGCACCAGCCTTTTCATGTTGCCAGGGAGGACTCTGCAGCGCACAGGTGAGCTCCTCAACTTCAACACAAAGAGCCTCCTTACACGCTTGGATCTAATCACTGTAGCACAATCCCCATAATACGTCAGCTGTGTAAACGGAAAGACATCTCATTGTGACAGAGCCAACGCAGAAGTGGAAAGATAGAAAAAAATAAATCACTGTAGGCCAAGCCCATTGGTCTGCTGAGGTTACATTAACTACAGGCCTAAACTTTGGCATGAGCAATAATAATAGCAACCAAGTTTATAATTATTAAAAAAGAGAGATAATGGTTTATTTTTTAAAGAATAAATGTCAGCAGTGTACAACTAACTGATTTTTCCTTTGTCTTGCTGCGGGATGTCCCGCAGACTTTTAATGCAGCCATAATAGAGATTCCAGCAATCTGATAATCAGTTTTGCCCTGAAATCACAAGGCAATACAGGATCAGATAGGAGAAGATCAGAAGGTAAAAAGTCTGATCCAACAAATATCATTTGACAGCACACAGTCACACTGTGTGATGCCATGTTGTTAGCTGTGTGATTCAGGTAGGATAGCAGAGCATTTGAGTTGGTTGCTGACAAAGTAACTTAATTGTGAAATACTTTGAAACGTTAAAAAAAAATTTGGTTCCATACTTTTAGTGTGTACACATCAGAGCTTGAGTTTAAGGCTGATTTGTAAACTCATTTCTATCCACCCAGTTAATGCTCACTTAATAAGATCACCCTTTTCAGATAAACTCAGAACTCCTCACTTAGCCTTCGTGTTGCTGGCTAGCTCAACCACCTCATTCTGAGATCTGCAGGAGGAAATATTTAGATGTAGTTGAGCTCAGCATTTACACTACAGACCAGATTAGAGAGTTAGTCTATACTGTTATCAAAGGCCAGTGAATTCCTCCATTGTAGCAGAGAATCACCTCATACACTCTTCCCACAGATACACACCCAGTCATAACAAAAGAAGAAGCTCCAGGTGGAGATCCACACAGTCACCTTGTAAAATCACAAACTGCTCTTGTGAAACTGCAAAGTCTCATAAATGTTCTTCATTTTCAAGGCTTTGTTAGCATTTTTGACTGATAATTGGCTTTTAAAGTGTTATCAATGTCTCAACTAAATGTAGGATGTCTGGTGTTGTAATGTTTGCATGTATTAAACAGACAGAAGTCACGGTAACTGCTCACCTCTCCCAGCTGCTTTTCCCATAACAGTGATAAACACGAGTACATGACACATGGATGTGTCAGAATGAGCAGGCCTTGCCCCTTCAGCCTTCCTCACTATGTAATTATGTGACATGCC
Organism: Hydrocynus forskahlii; assembly: GCA_037974365.1. NCBI lineage: Eukaryota > Metazoa > Chordata > Actinopteri > Characiformes > Alestidae > Hydrocynus > Hydrocynus forskahlii. The sequence goes on from JBBPCX010074897.1 coordinate 23,409, forward strand.
CTTCCTTCACCACTGACACTCAAAACAAGCAATGCATTCCTAACACATTGATATCATCATAGTCATAGTCCCGCCTCTGGATGGAGAAATATTTAGGAAAACTGAAATGACAAGAATAATAATTAAGAAAAGAAGCTACCAACTACTTTTCTTAAGTTCAAGGGCGGATGTAGCACTTGGCAAACACAGGCAAACCATCTAGGGCCCTCATAAGCAAAGGGTCAAATGAAAATACACATGAGATATATGTACTGATACTGACTCATACTAATTTGCTATGATAAGGACCGTGACACAGAATGTGTTTGGATTGCTCAAAAGAATTGAAATGCATCTAAATTGCATCTAAAAACTACATTACAGTTGGCGTGTCCTTGTTTTTAATGAAGCCGCACATACCACTGCCAACATTCAGCATTAATGCACACTGACACTCTTTCTGTGAGCACCACAGTGTGCTATTGAACAATTTATTAATACTGCCATTAATTAAACCCAGAATAAGATCACAGAATCAGTAGTATGTGACATGTTCTGGTATTTACTGGGGGGGGGGTGTTGGCCTAGTGGGTAGGATACTCGCATCTGGACTAAGTGGTCATGGGTTCGAATCCTATTTTCAACACATCACCACTGGGTCCCTGAGTAAGACCCTTAATCCGAAGTTGCTCCAGGGAGACTGTCCCCTGTAGTTAGGGAATGGAAGACGCTTTGGATAATAGTGTCTGCTAAATGGTATAAATGTATAAGTTGATCTAACATCTTTAAAATAATTAGACAAATGCTAATGGCTGAAACCTCAGCTAACATGACTTGCATCGTCTTTTTATCTTGTGTCTTTTTTAAGCAAGTAGTTAGTTAGCTGATGCCAAATGTGATGAATTCAGGAAATTAGGCTGGAACTTTTAGTCAATTTAACTATATAAATGTAAAATGAACTTTTCACTTGCAATAAAGCTGTGTTTTTACTTTACTGTTTAGGTGATAAAATGCTCAATTATTAGAAACATCGTTTTAGAAAATAAAGTTCTTCAGAACTGTGCTTTACAGTATTACAAGCATTCAAAATGGGATATTATTTGCCATTATAGCAGATTATTATTGTTACTGGTTACTTTGCAAGTGCATGAACACAGACACAGTATTTTTTTTTCTTGTTACCCAATGTGAAATTATGTATGAATTTGTTTTAGGGCAAAATTATACTAAGGCCTTACTAACAGCTTAGTGTGTTGAATCTGGCATTTAGTGCGGTCAGCTTGATTGGCCCAGGTCCTCTTTACTGCTTGGTTTAATTGCCAGGAGACAGTAACCAGGCCAGCTCAGATATAATCACATAGTACAGGTCAGCACTAGCCTGGCCTGCATACTATCCCCCCTCAGTCTTACTACCTTACTATCTAATTCTCGTCTCTCTCTCATTGCATATTACTTTCCACCCTGCTGTGTCTCCATGCGGCTAGTCTTCTCTGACTCTGTCTCCTTGCTACACCTCCAGGCGTGTGCATCTCATCTTTATCGTCTCACTGATTTTATCAAAGCAAGTCAACAAAGCTGCCCTGTTTGGATGCATCTTCTCTTTAACCAGGTCACATTTCTCTGATAATATCACTGCCTGACAATGGGAGACCTGGCCAAAATAGCTATGTGCTCTTCAAGACATTGACCATCAGCATGCTTCAAGGGCAGAAAAACAGCACAGACGTCTGGTGCAAAACTTATTGCCTCATTCTCCTATCTTTAACCTATACTGCAAGCTACATAATATACATACGCTATGTTTAATCTACCTTGTAGTATTTCAATTATACATAATAAATTACCATTGAATAAAACAACAGATATTTTTAATATGAGTCTTAATATAATAATTAATACTACGAATAGAGTAATTCCAAACTATAAAATGCTATTGTATTCCTTTTATAGTAGTTACTGAGTAATTTATAGTACCTACTGTTGGAAGATAAAAGTATGCAGTGTAAGAAGCAGTTGACTGGTTATAAATTAAAGGAGCAGTGTATATGCAGAAGAAAACATTTTTTTCTGATAAACACAACTCCAAAGTCCTTTCATGCATTCATTAATTAATTCATTTTCTGTAACTGCTTAATTCTTACTAGGATCGCGAGTACCCGGAGCCTATCTCAAGGCAGGGACTCACACTGCCCAGGGCGCCAGTCCACCGCAGGGCCCAAAGATTTTAACTGGAAATATTCTGTGAGATAAAACCAATTTCATTGCAAGTTATGTAGCTGTGTGAAATAGAGTCTGCTTTAAATAGAGCTGTCTGACTACTAGACTAAAATATCACAGACTGTTTAGCACATCATGTGCTCGTTCTGGTCAGGAATGACACAAGGGTTGTTCACTTGGTGCTAACAGCTTCCAGCTAAATTCTTAAATGACTTTCCTATGCAAGAATGGCACGCTTGCTACAAGCATTCAGGTTCAGTCATTTGTTTTCCAGCAGACTCATAAGCAGAGGATAAACTGGACAGGGACTGTGAGGGGTTCAGCACCAACACATAGGCCTACGCTCTTCTATGTAATCTGGAGACACTCAGCCTTGCATGTCTTTAACAATGTATATAATCTTATGTATGTATGTGTGTATATAACTTTTTCATTCTTAATATCTCAAGTCTTTGTTTGAAGCGACTCCCTAAAGGCCACAAATATCTTGATAGCAAGTGAGCGAAAAAGAAGGTAGAGAAAGACAGCAGGAGAGAGAGCATAAAGATTACGAAAGATTACGACCAATGATCACTAAATCACTAAATGACCCACAACCCCCGCCACCTTCCATCGCTTTCCCTCCACACCCACACAGTCATGGCATGCCCTGAAACCACAGATTCAACCCCAGCTCATAAGTACAGCAAAAGTACAGTATAGCAGCATCGACAGCCATTAAAGGGAAGATTCTGAAATGTGTGGTGATTTAGCGTGCAGTTTACATCTGAGCCTGAGACTAATTAAAACAGGACACAAATTCTCCCCAAGTTTATATCACACACTTTAAAACCCAGCACCCAGTGAGATCCAGTTATAAAACTCCTAATAAAATACCCTTCACTAGTTGAGTGCTTTTGGGAGGTCCTCTATTCATTTTTCTGCAAATTTAATGTTCAGATATTAATCTTAAGACTCTTTACTGAGTATTTAAAAAAAGTGAACAGTAACTATGTACATAAAACACAATATTGCACTTAACTACCTTTATCTAGTATCTGTACATTACTAAAGTATTTCCATTTTGGGGTCTTTTTACTTTCTTTTTGCACTTTCTACAGAGTGTGTTGATATGTGTTGCTCTGAAGAGGGAGAAACCTGGATTTCCTAAAATATACAAAAGTATTTGGTGCACTCTCAAACACAGTAATCATAGTGCAGGTGCACTTTTCAAATCACCCTCTTTTGAAATAAAAGCTATGGTGGAAGAACTACTTTTTTAATAATGTAACAACTGCAAAGGTTTTCTTAGAGAGCTTTATCATTACCATGTAAACTGTATCGGTTGTGGTTCTCTACCACTCAGACAGCATATGAATAAGGGACACCTTCACTGACATACGGCATTACCTACTAATAGCTAAACATTACCTGGCAGAATGAAAAAGGTAGTCTAGACATGAATGTAGACTCCAATAGAGTCTTGCTCTATAAAACACATCCCACTCCTGGATATGGTCCAGTCAGACAGTGCTTCACCCTGCGTATGTGCGTGTGTTTTAATGCGTAGGTGTGCGCTTGGCTTGCCACAAGGACGAGCGCGTCTGTCCCCTGACATTTCGAAGGTTACCTAATATTGGTCTACTCTTTCACTGCCAGCGAAAGGAGAAAAGGTGAAAATGGCCATGGAGCACTAAAAGTGCTAGCAACGACCTCTCATAGAACCGCCATCTCCATAACAACACCTTGCTGCAACTCAGCATGACATACGGAAGAGGAGGCGAAGTAGTGTGTATGAGAGGAAGGGAGAGAGAGAAGGAGAGAGAGTGGAGAGTGGAGTGAGAGACCAAGAAGAAGAATCACAGATCAGAACAACCACTGATATTTTTACCATTAATTCAGCCATTGCTAATTAAAGGATGGAAGGAGGTCATTTTGCATCAGCTTTATTTCTGACCATAAATATGGATTTAACATGGAAACACACAGTGGTTTGAATGGCTTTCAGCAATTGTGACATGGTCTGTACTAACACTGGACGTGCCTGTTCGTGTGGTCAGCTCAGGACTGCTGCTTCTGTTTTCGCTTGCAGGTGAGTCACTGAATTAAGCAAGAGTTAAAAGAGAATTCCACTGTTTCTGATTTCACTGTTGTTGAGATGTTGAGATTGTTGAGTGGTCTGAGGTGAAATGCTCCGTCCTAGAGAAACTTACAGAGTCAAGGTGCTGGTGATAGGAGCCAGACCTCCTGAAGGCTACCTCACAAACGCGTTTGGTCTAAAATATTTTTTCTTAATTCATTCATGGTAAGGAGGCAAATTTTTTTTTTTTTTTCAGATTTACTGCTATTCTGCCAGTATCAATATTTTTAAAAATCAGGTTCACTGACAGAGTGTATCTGGTTCCCATCACCATCTCTGTATATAAATTTACTTAAGTCAGTAGGTTTCTCTACAATTAACCATTTCACATCAAATCACTTTGAGACTTTGTCTCAATCATTGAATTATGCAGAACATTAAAAAAAGTGCAATTCTCCTTTTATCCCTTAAAGAAATAGTTCATTCAGAGTTGCTAATGTTGCTAACAGTGAGAGAAAAAAAACTAATTTATTGATTTAGTTCCTTACTCTCATAACTACATATTACATGTTAGTTTTATAGATTTTTTTAATGTGAACACCTGGCATTAGTAATTGATTAATAAGCCTAGAAGTGAAGCGGTCAAATTCTCACAAATGTTTAGAGAACAAACAGTCAGTCTCAAACCAGTACAGCAGTGGTCACCGGCTCTGGTTCTGGAGATCTACCTTGGAGTCCAGTCCCATTACTATTACAATCCGCCTCACCTGCTTCTACTAAATACCTGCAGAAAATTCTTATTTGGCTGGAAAAGATGCACTAATCTTAATTAAGGGGGAATCAGCATGTTAATCTGCGGGAAACTAGACCTTCAAGAAAGGGATTGGGGCCACTGGAGTACACAAGACCCAAAAACACATCTGCACTCAGGCATCTTTGCAGTTTATTGACTTCATCGAAACAAAAAGCAACCAACAGATCTTTGTGCTTGTGCTGGAAAACATCTGGACTGCTTTCATTTACCTGCATTTGCAGAACAGCTGTGGCTACACACATGAATGCTGAACACATATGAGGTGAATGCAGGTGAAGGCTGTGATAGCTTTAAAGGCAGAAGAAATAGCTGGAGAAAAAATAAAGAGGGGGATGAAGAGATGAAAGGGGTAATGGAAGGGCAAAAGTGACATGTTTGTTATGTGATTGATTTATAATGCAGTACAATATTAAAGCAAAGATACTAGAAAGGAATTGTACAGCGAGAGCTGAAAAGTATCAGCTGAAGAATAACAAAGAGTTACAGAGAGTGTATTTCTACACCAATCAACTGTAACATTTAAACCATCTGCCTAAAACCTAAAAATCTGCCCTCTTGTGCTGCCAAAACAGCTCTGACCCATCAAGACCGGGACTCCACAAGATCTCTGAAGGTGTGCTGGGGGATCTGGCTGCAAAGCCGTGAGCAACAGATCCCATAAGTCCTGTATGTTGCTAAGTGGGACCTCCAAAGATCAGTTTGTATAGCACATCCTATATATGCTTGATTGGATTAAGATCTGAGGAATTTGGGGGGCAAGTACAGCTCTTAGTCATGTTCCTCCAACTTCTCCTGTACAATGTTTGTAGTGTTAGCCTGCTGAAATAGCCCACTACCATCTGGGAGTACTGTTGTCATGAAGGGGTGTACTTGGTCTGCAACAATGTATAGGTATGTGTCACGGTAACAACAAGGAGAATATTGGTCATCATTTTTCAATTGCTTCATGGTTCTGGTGCTCACATGACCATTGTAAGCACATTTGGTAGTGGATGGAGGTCAGTGGTTTAATGTTATTGCTGATGTGTGTGTGATTGTGTGGCCTTATTTATTAAGATAAAAGTAAGTAGAATAAGAGACACATGCAACTGGACCTGGGACCTACTGGACTTTCTGAGGAAAAAACAGACTACTCCACAATATTAGTACAATAACAGATTTGTTTGACTATACTAAGTGGGTTTTTTTTTACCCAAACTAACAAAACATAATGGCTAGGTTAAGGATTAGGGATAGAATCATAAGTGGCCACAATTTATGGGGAATGGTAAGGGGTCCTAATGTGTGGCCAGGACTGTGAATTGATAAGTTGTAATTTAGTAAGGTGTATAAATAAGATAGTTAAGTTATTTCCAAGTCATGCCACCCATTGCTGAGCAACATGTTCAGTTACTCACACATTGCTTGTGTAATCCTCAGAGAAGAGCATTGCCAATAGAATGAGACACAGCTACTAATGAGCCTAAGGTCACCATGCTCAATGATAGGCATTGACTAGAGGGGCATGAAGCCCCCCAACACTGGGCTGTGGAACAGTGGGAGTGCACGATCCATCATCTAGTGTAAAGCCTTCTCACTGAATGTGTGTCTTTTCACGGTCAGGTTCAGGCACACCATGGGCTGATTAAACATCCGTTTGATGCTGGCTGTTGATAGAAGGCCGTTTTCTTTCAGCAGCATCGTCATCATCAGCCCTCTCTTCTCGGAATGACTCGATTTTTCTCGCCTCGTCACCATCCTCCCCAAACAGCTGCGATAAGTCCAGGCAAACATTACAGGCGGCTGAAGGACGATGCAGTCACATTTAAGCACAACGATACAGCTGGGCAGCACTGCCACAAGCTTCCTGTTTTCATAAAAGCTCTGCTCTCTATTCACCAGTGCTCATATGTAAGTTATGAGACTTTTATTCAGGACCAGAGTGTTGCCCAAAGTGCTGACATTTCTCAGCCCATTTCAGGTCTGTCCACTATTTTTACATAACACTGCATATGTTGCAGGTGTTCTTGAGGATTTCTTTTTGCTGCACACAGCTGAAGTGTAAATAAAGCTCTCTTACCATCCTGTTTAACTTGGATTACCTGTTGCTTTTTTTGTTCTTTTTCACTCAAGCGTGTACAGGCACACGCATACAGTGGGGTTGGATTGTTATAGCTACTACTTGGATGTTGTTTTATTCTAACCTGCAGAGAGAGAGTGAGAGAGTGAGAGAGTGAGAGAGAGAGAGAGAGAGAGAGAGAGTGAGTGTGTGTGTGTGTGTGAGAGAGAGAGAGAGAGAGAGAGAGAGAGAGTGTGTGTGTGTGTGTGTGTGTGTGAGAGAGAGAGCATAATCTCTTGATTTACACATCATGCATAAAACAATGTCTGTTTCAAAGCATGTGCTATTTGTCCAACTAGGACCTGAATGTTTACACATGTCAGGTTCAGACTTAGTTTTGGCAGGCTGTGCTAAGCATTAAACTAAGTTTTGTCAATATATGGTCAGGTTTGGACCATCTGAAGAAACTACTGCACTGACCAGGTCACAGAATCACACTGCCCCTAGAGTTTGCGAAATGCATTGTTACATCACTAAGCAATGTGTGTGTGTGTGTGTGTGTGTGTGTGTGTGTGAGAGAGAGAGAGAGAGAGAGAGAGAGAGAGAGAGAGAGAGATA
>JBBPCX010074953.1:0-30000 GCA_037974365.1 Hydrocynus forskahlii
TCTCTCTCTCTCTCTCTCCCCCTCTCTCTCTCTCTCTCTCTCTCTCTCTCTCTCTCTCTCTCTCTCTCTCTCTCTCTGTGCATACAGCAAATATACATAAAATAAGACTTTTTAAATCTCAGGGTTTCTTTAGGCGTCAGTCTTCTTTATACCCCTGAAGACACCACATATACAATCTCACACTGACACTAACCAGCCTCCAGACCTATATTAAAGGTTGTAATGCTCTGTAAAGTGGTGTAATTAATAATTCTAGTAAAAAATCAGTTGGTTTGTTTATTTCGGAACCTCACAGTCCACCAGAGGGACTTCTCCACTGACGGGGGACGGAAGTGACGTGTAGGAAAGTGTGTGCTTTGTGTCATGTGATAAACACAGTCACAGAGAGACGGAGCCTGTTAAAACGGTGTAAACAAAGGTAACAGCTCTCATTTCTTCACTTTTGATTTTATTTAAATATCTCCAAACGTGCAGCGATGTGATACCAGCGTATGTAGCTCAAATTCAGCTGCTTGGCGCAGTGTTTTCTGAAGTAATGTTAGGCATCTCACTGATTTACAGACATGCCTGGAGACCTTCAGTCTTCACTTATTTCACATTTATTTCGTGATTTTGTTTCAAATTCTTTTGACTTTCTGTTACAGGGAGCAGCTCGAGTAGGCTACTCGTAGCCAATATCTCTACAACATGGCAGATGTGAGTGTTGTAAGTTGGTTCCTTATTTGAAGTGTCTTACTTTTCTCTACAGTACGAGTTCTCCATATGTGTAACATGTCTGATTCTCTGATGGCAGGATTTAAAGAGATACCTATACAAACAGTTGCCAACGTAAGTAGTTCGCCTTTGTACGACTTGAAAGCACCCCATTGAGAGCAAACGTTGAGAGCACACAGAGTCAGCATACACTCTGTGGACAAATGTATTGGGACACATCTGGTTTTCAGGCTTAGGGCTAGGTCCCTTAATTCCAGGGCTTTAATAAAAGGCTTTAATCGTCATGTTTCATCGTACCAAGATATTTTGGACAACACCATGCTTCCAACTTTGTGGACACCATGTTTGGGGGAGGCCCATTTCTACTCCAGCATGACTGTAAGGTTCATGAAGTCATGGTTGGGTGAGTTTGTTGTGTGGAGGAACTTGACTGGTCCGCACAGAGCCCTCACCTCACCCCCATCCAACACCTTTGGGATGAACTGAAATGGAGATTGTGAGCCAGGCCTTCTTGTCCAACATCAATGCCGAACCTCTTAATTGCGCTACAGAATTAATTGGCACAAATCCTCACAGAAACACTCAATTGTTGTGGAAAGCCCTCCAAGAAGAGTGGAAGCTGATGTAGCTATGAAGGGGGAACCAACTCCATATTAAAGTCTTTGTATTTGAAAGCAATGTAATTAAAGTCCCTGATGGTGTAGTGGTCAGGCGTCCCAGTACTTCTGTCTATATAGTGTATATGCTGTTAGTGGTAACATGCTCATATATAATGTGTTCAGTCATGATTTTCTTCTTGATTGTATCATCAGGGTTGAAGGTCTCCATGCAATAGTAGTAACAGACAGAGACGGAGTCCCTGTAGTCAAAGGTAATCGGGATTATTCTTGTGGTTATACAGTAGTCAAAGTGATTATACTACAAAAACTGTACATCTTTGATGTCGTTGTTCCATGAAGTTGCCAATGACAATGCTCCAGAGTGCGCCCTGCGGCCAGGCTTTCTCTCCACCTTCGCCCTGGCCACAGATCAAGGCAGCAAGTTGGGACTGTCTAAAAACAAGAGCATCATCTGCTACTACAACACATATCAGGTAATTAGCTCCATGAAACTTTTGTGCACTTGAAATGATTTTTTATCAAGGTTATTAAGTTGTTGAATTATGTTTCTATTATGTTTTTCTTTGTCAGATTGTGCAGTTTAATCGATTACCCTTAGTGATCAGCTTCATTGCAAGCAGTAGTGCCAACACAGGTAAGACTCTGGCAAAGTAGTGACTTGGTGACAAAGTTGGCAAGACTTAATTTGGCAAAATAAAATTACTTTGACATGACTTATGACTTGAATGTAGCATCATGATTTAAAAAGTTCTAAAAGATGTGTTTGAACAGAGACTACTGAGTGTTTACTTCCTTATTTTATATATTTTGTTACTTTTTGTGCCTCACACATGATCACCGTAGATAAAATACACAGTACAGCCAGCTCAGGAAGAAAATTGTTTTCTTTGTGTGTTACCACACACTGATAATTGCCTCAGGCGGCCAGTATTAGTTACTTACACATTTCTGCAACTGTTATTTTAAGGTTTGATCATCAGTTTGGAGAAGGAGCTTGTTCCGCTGATTGAGGAATTGCGGCAGGTGGTAGAGGTCGCATAGGACTCAACTGTACTACAACTACTACAACATCTCACACGCACCTGCATAGAACCATGAGAGCCACACACATGCACCTTGGACATTGCTACAATTCTCTCTTGTGTTGACACATACATGATGTTGGCTGTGAAGTTGGATTTCATGTTGGTTTCTCTTGATGCTGTATGTTTCTCTTATGAATGTAACCCCTTCTGTTTCTGTTGTTGTTCTAATTAATAAATTTGTGTAAGACTTTGGTGTACAAAAATATCCCATTTATTGAAGATTTACATTTTTACAGAAGTACATCTTTCACACAGTGACAACAGATCCTGTTTTCTTCATTCTCCAGCTGGGTTATTTGGTAAGCCCACTATAGATTCTGTGTCAGTTTGCAGACACATGGACATGTTTCACATACCACACATAACAGTTTCAGCATCACAAAACCTATTAGGGGTAACTCATTGCATGATGATGGTTCACAACTTTATTAATCCAGGTTTAGATTCTTAGGGTATTATCAAGTACTTGAAAGTGTGATGTGTATGACTAACAGCCATTCATATCGTGCATGAGAAGTTGACTTTTGTACTTGTATAAGGCAGGGTAAAGGCAGAAACAGTTTGTAACAGTTAAAACCACTGCAACCATGTTGCTGATTAATTGTAGTAATTACAGTATAGTTTTATTTTATGATAATTCTCATGATAGATGCTACAGATATCACAAATGAAAACAGGGCAAACTGGAAAAACACTCTCAGGAGCACCTCTGTCAGAAGGCTGGCCCCAACTGATCAAAGAGCCGTCTATGAACTGAAATCCTGAACTTAAGCTGCCACGGGGATGTAGCTTGGTAAAAAATGATCCACTGTCTTGAGACAGAAAATCAAAGATTAGATCAATCAAAGCTTAAAGTTAGCTGGAAATCCTAGGTGAGGCAGGCCCTGCAAACCTCAATAAGTGCCTTCATATACAACCTCTCCTATAAAAGGAAAAAAAACACATAGAAAAACACATGCACTTGTCTTGTTCTTGGCTCCCTCTTCCATGTTGTTTTTTTTTCTCTGTCACATCAGATAACACTACTTCACTATGGCAGAGGAATAGTGCTGGAGGTGGACAAAATAAGAAACACTTCAAGATTACCAAGTTCCTAATAAGGATTAAGGCCATATTCAGAACAACTTTGTGGCACTAACTGTGTGTAATGGAATATTAAGTCGTAAAGCCAGCAGTTATTTTAGGAATAAAGGAAGTAGAAAGAAGGAAGTTCCACTGTGTGTGCTAGAACATTCCATACAGGTGTAATCATGTACATCAGTTTGAAGATGCTGTATACACAGTTTGTAATACAGCATCCTCAAATTACTGAATAGGTTTAACAGCATGAGGGCAAAAAAGGCCAGTAACACCTTCAAATATAGGAACATAAAGGAATAGAGTGCTATAACATGCACCTGATCCTCATATTACCCGACCAGATGGGCACAACATCTGTCCAGCCTACTGACTCTGGTGAATGGCTTTCTGGAGCCATCACCATGATAAATACCTGGCAACCAACACTCAGTGGTCAGCCTTTGGCTTTCTGTACGCTGTCTGGCCAGGTAAAATGAAGACCAGGTGCATGTTATAGAGTACAGTGCCTTGATGTTCCTATATTTAAAGGTGATATTGCTTGGTTGGACAGGCACAACTCTAATCCAACCTACTGACTCCTTTGGCTTCCACACACATAAAGACATGCAGTAAGAAAGAAGGTTAAAGTGGTCAAATCTGTTTTGTCGTGTTTACTGACTGTCCTGTTTGCAATTGTCTTTGCAACTGATACCCCTGTAATTTGGTATATATGTGGCCTTGTTGCTTCGTAGCTATCTTTATAGCTGCCTTTGTTACGGATTCAAATTTAAAGTCTTCGCTGTTTCTGTTATTTTGTGCACACCTGTGTGTCATCCGTGTAGCAGTGTGTTAGATGTTTCCACCGGGAATAGATAACTGTACTAAATCAGTCACAGTGATAAATCGTCCTCACAACCACACTCTGTGAGATATGTAACGTCTTCAGAGGAAGTCAGCTCAACATAAGGTCATGACCGTACTCCACTGAAGGACACAGGGCTCCGACACTATGACACATTATCTCCACTGAGGTGTGTGTGACGCATGGACTTTCTTTACACCACACAACGGCTTGACATTAGATTAGAACGGCCATAGCAACAGGCCTGGATCCTAATCATCAACCCACCTCTGTCCTCTTAGATTATCCTCTTATATCATTCTTGAATGCACACACAGCTCACACTCAGTCTTTCTTTCTTTTCTTCTCATGTTTCTGACTGGCCTGCGTCATCGCCCTTTTTTGATCTGTGACTGAAAGAAAAAGAAAAAAGGATGAGCAGCCCAAACTTTCTATGTAAGTGACTGTTAATTCTACCAATATTCATTAAGGACGGCGATAACTATTCATTTTATGCTTCTATGATAATGCTATTATATAGACACTGTAATACTAATACTAATAGCTGCTGGTCATTCACATCCCTTTTTCTATCCTCACCAGTTTCCAACGTAGTATCTTGATCCATTCATCAGCCTCAACACCCGATTTTGCACACAGATAAAACGTCCTTTCAGGGAACACAAGGCTGTGATATGAAGGAAAAAAGAGAAACAATGTGTGTGAGGGGATGAATGAGAAGTAGGTAGCGAGAACAGAAAAGTCAGTAAAAGTGTGTGGTTGGATCGGCTTCGGCTACTTTGCGTAAGAGAAGTTGTAGAGCTTTTAAAAGTGAGGTGGAAGGAGTGAGGGAGGTGGAAGGAGGAGCAGTGGGAACTGAATGCAGCCCTTTCTACCCTGACGCATTTCTTGTTGCACTTCTCCATTCTGGTGTTATCACCCCCACTACACATAGTGTCTAAATTGGTTCTCTCACCAGAAGCAGTTAACTCTCTCCTGACTGTAATCAAACTGAACAGCGGAGCATGCGGTCAGATCCAGCGTCCGAATAGGCTCTACAAACTGATAGGGAAAAACAAAGTACCATTAAAAAACACCATTACCATTTTACAACACCGACTGCTAAAACTAATACCAAAACTTAAACTAAAACTTACCATTTTGTCTTTGAAGTACTTCAGCTCATTTCTGTTCAAGGTGAACCATCTTTGCTTCCAGTTCTAATACAGAAAGAAAAAGTGTCAGATAAATCTACTCAAAACAACGAGCCAAATGATGTCATTACACATATAACATGTTACCCTAAGAAGGGCCGAGATGTTGGCAAATTGCCTTACATTCAATTTTCATCATTATTTAAATAGAATTATTATGATTGCATAATTAATTACGGAAATAGTGCTGTAGCGTGTACTTACGCATTCTGTATTAAGAGATTTTCCTATTATTTACGGATAGTTTAGATGCCAATGACAAAAACAAATATTGTACATACAATAACATCATAAAACATAATTTCCTCTAAAAGGCTAAGTTTGTAGCTTTTCAAATCAGTAGGGTGCCAAATGCAACAAAATGAAACGTCATGTTGGCTCTTCTTACCTTTACAAAAGCTCCTTGTTTTACCAGGTAGCCCTCTTTGGTTCCTAGCTGCATAAAAACAGTGAAGGACAGTAAGTCTAGTAATGTGTAACTATGTGTAAAACAGATATTTCTAAACACATAAGTGCATATGTATATAAATTATTTTTTTTTAATATAAATGTAATTAAACTTACAGAATGAATTTCTGATTGCTGTTTTTAGTGCTCTACTAAATGCAGACTTTAATGGTATTCTAAATTGATTTTGCAGTCAAGTGTGTTATTCTGTGTGCGTGTGTGTGTGTGTGTGTGTGAAGCATTGCTGATGTACCGATGGGGCACATGGGACCAAGTCACTTTCCTGGCGTCCCGTCTGCATGGCTGTGTGTACACACACAGACTCGTAGATGGACGGCTCTTCCACTTGTCGGGGGTATGGGACCTTCAGCACTATCAGGTTACCTAGGCAATGATGCAGACTGCACAATTACTATACAGAGGCCAAGAGGGCAAAAAATGATTTTGTATATCGTTAGATTAGTGTGTGTATGTGTGTGTGTGTGTATGTCAAACCTGTCTCACTGCCCAGTAGCGGCTGATTGGCCAGATGACTGGTGAAATCCTGAAGTGTAGCAAACTCATTGAAGCCGAAGGAATATCTGCCATACTGCCGACGCACATGAAAGTGCTTCACAGAGTCCTTTGCCCTGGAGGAGACGGCTGCGACTTTTAGTCTTTTTTCATATGTCTTTGATGGCTTTAGTATATATACACACATGCAAAAAAATCTCTGGTCAAATGGCATGCTTGTTGAAGTGAAAATAATGTAACACCTCCTCTACAGGCAGCAAACCTTTTTTTTTGTTGTGTTAGTGCACAGTTTTAATTGATTTTTGCTACATTGAAAAAAATGAAAAGTACCATAACTTTTGCACAGGCACCATTTTGTGTTTTTTATTTTTAAATGAATTTTAAATGCAGCAAATAGACAGCCAAATGAGAAATTAAAAAATTAGTTCTCTGTAGAAGATGTGTAGTTATTCATCTTATTTAGTGGTTCTTGTAGTGTTTAGTAATTATTTAGTAGTAAGCAAGATACATTGTGCAAACTTTCACGTTAGACAGGATCACAGAATTTGTTCTCTACAAGCTGAACTATGAGCCAATGAGACATCACAACATTGTTGAAAACTTTTACTAACTGCATGAAGAGGAGGAGGGACGGAAAAGAACACATTTTCATATTATTATCATAGTCTTAAAAAGGAAAAGAGGAACTGAAACAAGAAAGGAAGACAGGAAGAAAACTGAGACGAGTGTAAAGCTTCTTTGTTCAGCACAACATTTAAAATATACTCATTTTGGGCTGAAAAACTGGAGCAACTACTTTTCAGACAGGAAATATCCCACTTACACAGGACGCATATTGAAAGTGGTCACAGAGCAGCATTGAAAGTACACAAACCAGTAATCTACATTCTATATCAACTGATTAACCGTGTTTTCATTGCTTCATCAAGGCTCAGTTGACTATCAAAATGTGCAGCACAGGATATTGATAATGTGCCCCTTCAGATGTAAAAACCATGTTAGTGATAATGTGAGGAGCAACTGACCTTACAGAAATGGCAAAGCAGTCAAGTCCCTTGTTGCTGTTTCTCAGCAGAAAACTCCCGTCAACACCATTAGACAACAGCAGAGCCTCGGCGGCGTGGCGGGACAAATCATAATGGTACCAACTAGAGAGAGAGAAAGAGAAACTGGTTATCAAATAAATCATAATCATAAAATCCTAGCTGACAATTCATTGTAATCTGAATAGCTGCCATTAATTTCTGAACTGACTTTACTGTAGGTTATTATAAGCAACTACTAAAACAGCAAAATTAGTTATCTTACTTTCTAGCTGTCAATATGCTCAAGTGATGAGAGAGCTCAAAATTCACATTTGCACAAAATTCACATATGGTTTGTTGAGACATTGAAAGATCTGAAAGTGACTTAAATGATTGTGATCAGGTGATTTTGAGATTGAGATCAGGCCTGCTTGTTATTGTATCGGACATTATTATATCAGGAATTTGATTTCAATTCAGTTTCCAACATATCTGCTTGGGACTCCTCAAGTACGACAAACAAGAATATTGTTTTCTATCCAATATCTGTACAAAAATGTGTGTATATATATATATATATATATATTTACACATGGAAAAAAGAGACCATTGCAATTTATTTTTAAATCAGCATCTCTATGAGTATGACAATCATTCCATGCCAGTGTCTGTTAAATTCCTACACAAGCACCTCATTCTGCTTTATGAGGTACTGATTAGTGATCACCTGAATCAAATCTTATTAAATGAGGAAACGTATAAAAAACACTGCTGTAATCAACACTTTCCTCATGCAATGTGACCAGCTGGATGGCAAAACACTACTAGAAGTACTTCAAAGGTAATTAAAGCCATTTTGTTTTAAGAGTGAACAAGATATTTGTTTTCTTTGAATTATTCAAGTTCTGTAAACACTGGATCATTTATCTTATTTAATGCACTTATTTTAATGTCATTTCCTTTAAAACGATTGTTTAAAGAACAATATTTTTATTTGGAAATTAGAAAAATATTGTCAGCAGTTCTTAAAAACTAAGGCATAGCTCTTCGGTTCAATACCTGCACCTATAAAAGATGAGAAACTGAACATTTTTCAAAAGCTGTATATATATGTGTGCGTGTTTGTGTGTGCGCGTGCATGGGTATATATGACTGGCTTCTTTCTGAAAACTTAAAAGCACTCTGAAACACAAATAGATCCTTCACAGTCAAGGAAAGGCTACAGGACGTATGCTACTACTCAGAAAAAAACATGCAGGGTCTACAGAAAAAATTACTTTTACTGGCCATCTGGATTCTGAACCAGCTGTATTATGAAAGTATAACAGCTCTCTTAGAGACCTTGTAAGCTGAGACACATTGTCTCAAAATCCCTCTTGCCAGACACATATTTGAGACCTCACTGTAAATACACAATGGTTCAAATGACACAATACCACTTTTTGTCTTAAAAATACTTAGAATACACAAACTGACAACTTGAGTACTGGCCTATACTCATTTGATTTTTCAATTTTAAAAATGAAAAGTTTTATCTTTTTTATTTGAAGACCTTTATTTAAGATGAGCAGGCCATCATGATCGGGCTACCGAAACACTCCACAATCCCACAGCAACAACTATAGAGTATGTGTGGTTTTAGATCCGATTTGGTCAATCCCACCTCTAGTTTAGAAACAGTTTGGCTTTTGCGTGACTACACTCTGCTTATCAGAGCATAACTGAAATCAGAACCCTATTTCCTCATACTGATCTGCTCTGAGAAAGCCCTCACCACAGGGATTTTCCACTCCAACTGTTAATGTGCTAATAGCAGCAAGAAACTCACTATGAAGTTTAGATGACCAGATATGGTGTACTTTTCCATAGTTTGTTCTTTCCTTCTTAATTACTCCTAAATAGAGTTTTTGCACAAAACAGATACGTGACTCATTCATGTTTATGAATCTAAATAAACAGTTATTTTCCTATGGACATGAAAGTTGTTGCCTCATGGCCCAGTAACAAATAGGTAAAGCTCTGAGCTCAGTAATGACATTGGGCTGCAAGTGACCTAAGATGCCCTGAGATAACTAATACCATTCGTCAGCTATGCAAAATCTATATAAGTAGATCTTTAAGGGATTTTGTACTTTTTCCGTCTGATTTAAGTTTAAAATTATACATCTTACGTTTACGGCATTTAACAGATGCTTTTTATCCAAAGCGACTTCCATTCCCTAAATACAGGGGAAAGTCTCCCTGGACCTACTTGGGGTCTTGCTCAGGAACCCAGTGGTGGTAAGAGGGTAGGATTCGAACCCATGACCTCTTGATCCAGAGACCCAAGCCAAATAGGCCACCACCACTCCATGGGGCATTTGGCAGACACCCTTATCCGGAGCGACTTAAGAGTCATTAGTTACAGGGAGAGTCCCTCTGGAGCAACTAAGGGTTAAGTATCTTGCTTAATGGTAGGAATGGTAGGAAGTGGGGGCTTGAACCTGCAACTTTGTGGTCATTGGGTTCACAGGCAATTGTTTTACCCACTAGGCTACTACCACCCCTTTAACATTAACTTAATTACATAGAACAAACCGACTTGGTGTTTTTCCTATTTCATTACTATTATTTACATTTAGATCTAAATCCATTTGCACAAGACAAGTAAATTTAGTTTTAGAAGGAAAAATGTCACAAAACTGTTTCTGTCAGAAAAAGGGTAACATACAGGTATATGTTTCTCCACTATGGTGCATAATAAATGCGCATGGAGCGAATGCAACTTAAAAATATAAAACTACAATGGAACAGTGCAACTATATTCCCTAACTAAAGGGACCTGAGACGCACCCTTGAAGGTACCACTTCAATGACTTTAGAGATACCCCAGTGACATTTAGTACCTTTTTATTAGCTTGTAAGAGGGGGATTTTGATGTTTTGCCGTTTTCACGGTTTTATTCGCAATGATTTTCACTTGTTTTGTTAATAAAATCCATGTGACCAAAATGATGATTTTAATATCATACATTAAGTGATCATTTATTTTTAATCACTCAAAATGTGTTTCATTTGTTCTCAGATTCATAGAATTTAAACCAATCTTAGATATGGACATTAATGAGTTCATCCAGCTGTGAATAATCTCATTCTGACAGCACCTGGACTGCTTAATGTGGTTCACGCCTCTCACTTTCGAGCATAATTTGGAACAAACATATTTGCAAGAGAATGAAGACAGAAGCTGGATGTACTAAGGTGGTCCACTGCAGCTCTAAAAGAACATCTTGAACATTCTGACCTGGTGCTTTTAATCTGCAAGCAGGTCATTTTTGGTGCACTTCACTGAAATAAGATTTTGTGTGGTCTGGCTGGTTTAACCACTGCAGTAAATCAACAGGTTGTGTAGGTATACACGGAACTCACGGAATGTAAACAAGCGACAGGGAAGCAAATGTTGATTTACTGGCAGGTTCAGAAGATTCAAGCTTTGGAATATGAACATATGAATACAAATGAAACATGAATGTACGCTTTTCCTCTCATGACAGAGGTCTGCTGACACTGCACGAGTTTCTAAAGCATTCCTACAAGAGTCTGACAGTGAATTCAGAGAGCACTGCAAGCAATGCGATACATTTCTCCAGAAATGTATTTTATAGCATTACATTAACACAGTAAAACTTTCTGTACAGGTGCTGAATCTGTTCAAAATGTCATAATTCGGTACAAAATGAAGAAGACCGTTATTAAACTCACCCCACAGACTCCAGCTCATCTCCCTCTTCTCCGAAGCTGCATTCACTCATGTCTGCGGGAGCTCCGGGCTGACTCCTCACCAGCTGAGCCCGAGCAGGACTGAGCTCAGACTGAAAGAGGCCAGGAGGAAGTGGAGTCACGCCCACGCTAATGTCGACACGGGCGGGTGTGTGGCAGCGTGGGTGAATGGGGGGGGGGGGGCGTTTTGCTGTTCGCAAGGATGGAACTGAAACGCTTCACCACTCAATGAAAGTGGGGAGTGGAAAATGCGAAATGCTGCCATATTTAGAAGCTGGACATCATCGGAATCTGTTTTCATAATAGTTTCCATAATGAAAAGAAAAGCATATCTGGTCATTCTTTTAAAATGAATGAAGGCACACATTTAAATCAAACAAAGCAAAACGTGACAAACCAGATAAACATGATGGTGCCAAATGCATTTACTCCTACCAATATCATAGGATAGATATTTGTTGGTTGGTTGGTTGGTTGGATGGAACGAAAGGAAACCTCTCTGTCATGTTCCTCAACTCACTCCTGAACAGTCTTTGCGGTGTGGAATTCTGCATTATCCTGTTGAACCAGGCCACTGCCATTGGGGAATACAATCTCTTAGAGGGGGTGCCTGGTGTGAAAACCCAATGCCAGGAACCGAGGTTTCCCAGCAGAACATTGCCCAGAGCATCACACTGCCTCCACCAGCCTCCCATAGTGCATCCTGGTGCCATCTCTCCTCCAAGTTAGTGTCGCAGACGCATCCAGCTTCAGCTGCTCCATGGTCCAGTTCTGAAGTTAATAAGCATGTGAAGCAGGTGTTTTTTGCCACAGACAGAGGTTAGCATGGGCACTCTGTCCAGCTACTGCAGCTACTTAGCCTCTTAAGCAGCAAGCTGTGATGCACTGTATTCTGACACCTTTCTATCACAGCCAGCACTAACTTTTTCAGCAGACTGTGTTACAGTAGCTTGTCTGTGGGATTGGACCATTCTCCCAAATGAGACTTGGGCATCCATGGCTATGTCACCGGTTTACCAGTTGACCTTCTTTGGACCACTTTTGCCAGATACAAAACACTGAGATGGTCCGACCTGGCGGTCTACCCTTCACAACTGGACCTTTTCAAAGTTACTGGGATTCTTACTTTTGCCTATTTTCCCTGCTTCCAACACCTCTGCTTCAGGAGCTGACTGTTCATTCACTGCCTAATATATCCCACCCCTTCACAGAGATTGTTGTAATGAAATAATCAATGTCAGGGGTGTCGAACTTCAGTCCTGGAGGGCCGTGGTCCAGCATGTTTAGGTGATTTCCCTGCTCAGAAACACCTGGTTCACCTCACCAGTTAATTGTCAGGTTTAGTGAATGTGTTTGAGGAGAACCATCAAACTGTGCTGGACTGTGTCCTCCAGGACCCGGAGTTTGACACCCCTGAGTGTTATGCACCTGTTTGCTTTTAACGTCGTGGCTGATCAGTGTAGACAGATAGCTAGATATCCTCTATATGTTTGAAGACACTCAAACATTGCATTTCACATTTATAGGCATTAATACGGAGTCCCCTCACTGCTGCCATATGAGCCTCCATTTTTGTGGGAATGTGGTCCAGTAGATTCTAAACCTCAGCTGTGGGGAGTCGCTTCCACTCGGTCAATTTTTGCATCAGCATTTTAATTTGTCCCAAAACTCTAAAGCCCGGCGCCATGTAAAGCAAAGTCAGCAGACCTCTTCTTTATGGACCTTGCTTTGTATATACTTCCTCTTAAATGTTAGTAGCTGTTCTAAAGAGAAATAATAATAGGAAATTATGAGATTTCTGTATTTTTTATTCCTTGCATAGAAAACACACACACACACACACATACAAAAACCTAAAACATATATTTTAAATTTCACAATTTCCCAAAAGCTAATTAAACACAAGGTCATCTTTTGATCAAGTCTTCTTGAAACAAAAAGCCTCGCTCCTATGATCCAGGCATTAACGTGGTCATTTTTATGATAATGATGGACCAACAGAGATAAGTCTCTGCAAAAAATGCAGAGATTGGTTTGAAATGTTTCTAAAGGCATTCACATTACTATATTACTTTCTTTCATAATACATACAATTCAGAGCTGACAAAAAAGGCCAGTAGCGCTGGTTAGAGGAATAGTCCATATGAGCAATTCAGTCAATCAACAACACATTTTAGCCTTCTGATATCATATTGTACCATTACTGTCTGCTTTCATTACAACTGAGACCTGCATAAAACATGGAGAACTGAATGAATGTGTACAGTATGTAACTGTACAGAAATGACAGCTGTGTGTTGTGGTGTGTGAAAGGACTGGTTCAATGTTTTTCAAAACTGGTTTTCTTTAGCAGGGCTCTGAACCAGTTGAAGGAACAAAAATGAAAATGTTCATTTTAAATCTCTATTACCGGTTAATGATGATTTTTTTTTATGCATGCAGGCAAACAGTCACTGTATGCAGGCTATAACAGTTAGTAATACTTTTAAAACGTCATTTTTTATATAATGCAATCTGATCTGTCTTCTGTGTGCATTGTTTTTGTGTTATGGCCATAAATCATGACGGTCTTTGCAGCCTTAGCCTTCCAATCACTTGGCGTGCCAGGGTTTTGTGTTGACATATATTGACCCTTAAAGGAAAAAGAAAAAATGTGTCTTCTGGACAGTAAACAAGAGGCCAAATAATTTTAAGAAGAAATGACATTTTTCATGCTGTATTTCTAACTCAGGACATTTGGGTAGATTTTGAGTTATGCTGGTGTAGTTTTTCCTTGACTTTCCTTGACTCAGTTAACTGGGCTTTACTGGGGTAATGTCTTGTAAGTTGCTTCATATGAAGTATTTTAGTAGCATTTTATAAAAAAAACCTATTAAAATACTATGAAAAAGTAAAATAGAGCACAAATGTCCCTCTCATAATCTTCTACTGGGCCTCAACATATTCCAGTTTTGAGTTAAAAATACTGTTCTATGTTAGGTCTCACTGTGAGATATAAAAATAAATGCAACAGAGGATCCTGTATTACCACATTATGTTACTTTCACACTGTCATGAATTTTTGATTTGATTTTGTTTGCCTCAATGTGACAGATCAGATTTTTCAGAGCTGTAAAAATAAAACTCTGGACCACTTTCATGTGTGATCATAGTGAGAACGGTCTGATCAAAATTATCATTCGTTTTTAATGCAAATAACAGTGTTTTATGCTTCATTTAAAAACAAAAAATCATTTGGAAACAGAAAATACAAAAAAACTTTGGACTATTCCTTTAGGGTACAGGCCTGTGTAACGTGGTAATATACCATGTAACATGTTTTTAGACCAAAGAGCAGAAGCTAAATTGCCAACTGCCAGCTCGACGGCCTAGTGTAGGGAATCAACTGCAAACTGGTGGCCTGACAAACCACAAACAAACTGGTCCTCACCACATCCCTTCAGCTTCTTTCAGCCTGTGAAGTGGTGATGTGACTTAAGGCAACACATGAGAGCAATGCAATCCTTTTTAGGTAGAAATAACACCTTGGCAGCCCAGGCTCAGGTCTAATGAAATTGTCTTGTGGTGGTCTGTGATTAAAGGCAGAAGATAAAAGTGTGCGGAGGTACCTCAGTGTTGGGACTATATCTTTTCACTGGTCAGAGCATAGCCAGCTGTGAACTCTGACTGGTCTTGCCAAGTTTTCCATATGTTTAAAGTGCAACAAGTGACACTCCTAGTGACATCACAGTTTTTAAAGCAACATCTCCTCCCATTGGTCAGGAGAGCACAGAGTCTGCTTCTGTACGACACTCTCCCAACTGAGGGGCATCAGCATTCACACTGAGGGTCTGAGGAACATGACTGGAGCTTAATCTTTGCCTTGCAGATTTGTTCTCTTTCCATTGTTGGACAGTGGACCAGTACTGCTTTAGGACAGACTTGTCTAGAATCTGAGCTTTCACCAAGTCAGAAGGACAGATGGAGTTGCAGAGAGCACGGCACAACACCCTAAAAGAGAAAGAGAGAGAGAGAGAGAGAGAAAGAGAGAAAGAGAGAGACTGATTTAACACTGCATGTGTGACAGAAAATAAATTCAATAAAAAATTGTGTAGTTTTTGTATGCTGTGTGTGTGGTCTGCATTATTGTGTGTTTGTGTGTGTGTGTGTGTGTGTGTGTGTGTGTTTGTGTTTGCTTTACCTAGGCAGCAGAGCCAGTACAGTAGTGAGCCCACACACACAATAGTAGAGTGGCTCAGACATCATTTTGGTCTCAACGCCATAGGGGTTTGTGGGAGGATTACATGTCACACATGTCACACTGAACACAAGGACAAAGCTGTAGTAGAACACAGTGCTGCCTAATAACACCACTGCATGTAGCCATGTCTGCAAATCACACAATACACCAAGGTTAGTAGAAGTAGCAAACAGGGAAAGGAGTTGCCAGTGCAACAGGGCCAACAGTTAGACCGCACCTCTGACAAAGACAATAAGCCTCCATGGGATTACCCCCTAATTTACGCTGAAAGCTTTTGAATTGATTCTTCACTTAGTTACAGAAGTTTGGTTTAGTGAAGCTTTGTTACATTTGTAATATACAGAGACAGACTGACAGGGTATTCTAGATAAAAGCTGGAGCTGCACAATATGTGCAACACATGGAGTTTTGCAATTTTACTGCTATAAATTGCGATTGCGATACCTTTCACAATATTAAAGGGCCCATATAATAATTTTTATGTAATTAAAAAGGGTTTTTGATTCAAATGGTATGTTCATCCCCAACCATACAGTCCATAAATGGGAAATAAGCTATTGCATTAGTGCAAAACTGATACTGCAATAACAATTAACAGACAATATATTACGCATCCCTAATAATAGTTAACAACCAAAATAATAAAATTGCAGTCTGCTCTACCGATCAATATTATGGCATAGTGCAGGGCTCATCAACATGCTGCCCCCAAGGACCACATGAGTAGCCCGCGGACCTGTTCTAAAAACAGCACAACTCACCAGTGAGCAGCGTCTAACATTTAATTTTATCCTGTTACCATTCTTCTTTAATCACATTTGCATTTATATAGATTTGAAAATAACAATATCTAAAAAAAAGCATTTAAACATTTATTATACATGAAGTTTAGGTAAGCTTAGATAAACTCTGTTCTCGTGTATCAAACTGGTCGCCCTTCATATGGCTCAGTACTCGTGAAGTAGCTCTCAGTTTCAAAAAGGTTGGTGACCCCTGGCATAGTGTCTCCTTTGTGAGAATTCATTAATCAATGACCTGAGCCCGACCCGACCTGCAATGTGTCTCTAAGTTATTTATAATTAAGTCTGATTGCTGCATTGTCACCTCTGGACCCATCCTGCCCACACCTACAACATTTTTGAATTAGCTAAACCAAACCCACCTAAACCCACCGGTCGACCCGCCATCACTATACTTTGCACTGACTGCAGACTATTAATAATGCTTTGCCTGGCCTTTACTGTTGCTGCCTTCAGCTGACACCTTGTTTGTTGGTCTTCCTGCCATCAGTTTTGTCTTACTTAACTGAAAAGCATGTTCCATTGTGTTGAGACCAGGTGACTGATTTGGTCATTTGAGAATATCCCATTTCTTCACCTTGATCCCATTTCTTTACTCTTTACTCTTGGATACCTTGAGAAACTCTTGGGTCACTATCCATTTGCACTGTAAAATGTACCATTTGAGCAGAGACTACAGACCTATCCACTTCAGGCCAATCCAGTTACTTTTGTCAACAGTCACTTCATCGATAAACACCAGTGGCCCAGTTCAATTGGCAGTCATACATGCCCATACATGCTCACTCTACATTACTGTCATCCCGCGAAAGTCAAGAAGTGGAGGAAGGAGAGACAGGGGGAAAGTGGGGCTTCAAACGGAGGAGATTCAGTCACACTTGCACTTTCTTTCTTTGTCTCTCTCCGCGGAGGACAGCAGTACCCAGGGCTGGACTGGGACAAAAAATTTTGAGCCGCGGTCCGGGGGTGGGTGTGGTACACGGTCCGGCCCAAAATTGACATCGACATACCCGATTGCCCGGTATACCCGATGGCCAGTCCAGCTCTGGTAGTACCCCCCGGACGGATCTGTCTGTCACCGTGTCCAACAGACCCCGCCTCAGGTGTCCCTAGTTAGCCCACTATATAGCAAACACTATGTAGTGAACGAGTGAACGAGTGTACAAGTGCACTTTTCGGACACAGCTTAAGTCTCCATTTCTGTCACATCTTGAGTGCTTAATTCCAAATCCATTGTGGTGGTATACTGACTGAAAATCACAAAAATTACATCAATGTCCAAATAAGTATGGAACTAAGTAACTGGTCATTTGGTTCCTGACTATGATCAGTTTGGGAGCAGCAAAGCGTGGGGGTTTATGTGACATCTTGGAATATGAACCTGTCAGTCACTGTCCCTTACCTCTGCACTACTAGCCTTACTTCTGGCCATTTGGAGAAAACCAAGTTTGCTGTCAACTAACATTCATTCAAAAGATCTTATAAACATACACATTGGAGGAGTAAAGTCTTTTTCAGGAGTAAAGTCTATTGGAGCTATTTGAGGCAGTATAGGCTGGACAATGTATCTGGTCAGTAAATTAAGCAATGACTGTTTTTGGTAAAGCACAACTGATAAACAGACTAAACCAAGGTAATGCTCGGTCACAGACACCTCACTAACTACAAGTATGGGACAGTGTTACATCATTTGGATAGGTGTCGCTAACAAACTTTCTTACACACATGATGGAACAGTGAGTAAATAGGTTTGTTACCTGAACCTGTTTTCATTTGTTTAAGTGTGAGGAGTAGAAAGAACACATAATCAAAGTGCCTAATGTGATGCAATTGTCGTGTCATCATTGTTTTACTATCTGTGTGAAAATGAACCTCAATTAAATAAGACAGATTCTGAACATATGCCAACACTATGCCAAGTAACAATTATTCCCATAACTAGTTCATCTATCAACTGTTATTCAGGCTAATCGTTCAGAGTGATTTCTTCTTTTTTACTGCAATGAAACAATAAAAGCCATATTGCCCTCAGTGCTTTGGTAATTTATTTAAAGCATATGTATATTATAAAGCAAAAGTTTTTTTGAGTAAACAGCAGGTTGGCACTATTGCCCTAGTAGACAGCAAGCTTGGCTTTCCCCATTTCAGAAGGCAGGGTTTAGAACCCTTTCATTTTCTGTAAACTGGTATCATCATAATAGTATAACAGTATGAGTACATGTTCCGCGGTTATAAGTGCTGCTCACCAGTGTGCGGCTCTCTACAACCTGATGCAAGAGGATGATGAAAAGGGCAGAACCATTAATAGGAGAACCAAAAGAGAACAGCCCAATGTCTGAGCCTGCATACGCCTGAAATAAATACACACACACACACACACACACACAGTCAGTCAACATAAGATAAATAGGACTTATTAAAATAAAAAATGTGTAAAACACTTATAAGCAATTCAATCCAACTGACTGAAATGTCCAGTAAACTGAATGCAGCACTGGTTAACAGCGCATACTAATATTCACACAGCTCAGTACAAGTGAGCCAAAGCAAACTATCATACAACGTAAATCCAGACAGTAGAGTGGAACTCACAAAGTACGGAATGAAGAAGCAGACCAAGCTTTGGTAAAAGGCATCCATCATCGTCAACCAGAAGGTGGAAGGGAGATAAGCCTGCAATCAAACATTTTAACTCACCACTATGAACTCAGGTAGAAATAAGGACAAGAAGACTTTGTTCAGATAAAGGGTTTAAAGCCTCAAGATTTCAGATTTTTAAGGGTGATTACTGCAATACTAGTAGTTTAAACATAACACCCATCAGCTCATAATAAGCATGCTCATCAGATCAGTATCTTCACCTGAGAGTTCTGTCCAGCTTTGTATAACTGAGGCAGGGAGAGGAGTGTGTCTGCTGAAACATCCTTATCCAGCACCCCATATAGCAGCGGAGGAACAGAGGTAAACAGCAGGTTGAAGAAGATCAAAACCCATGAATTTGTCATGGTGCTGCCTGAGAAACCACAGAAAAACTGGAACCAGAACAGCAGGTTCACATACATCTAAAGAGAGAGAGAAAAAGGATTAAATGTGTTTATTCTCGTATCTGTCATGTAAAAAAGACTGCTTTGGCTCACAGTTGCTAGAATTCATCTGTCATGTCTAATCTATCATCACAAAGATGTACAGACATATGAATATATCCTTGTTGGAACAAAACTATGAAAGTTGTAACTTTATGGCAGAAAGAAAAAATCTATCTTGACTTAAATTAATGTAAAATGTAAAATGTCATTTTGGACCATTTCTGTTGGTCAGTTCATCACAGAATTTTGCCACAATGAGGAAAAGCAGCAAGCCTTTTCAAATTATGTAAAGAAAAATTGTTGCAACAGCACAAGTGTGTATACTGTACATGTATACTGTACATGTGATACTCACAACATTCTTATAAAAGAAGTACAGGATCATGTTAGCCAGTCGTGTGTAGCACCAATGACCATGAACCAGCATCAGTTTTTTTAAGTGTTTAAATCTGGAGATCGCAAAATCACTGGACATCACCGCCTGGAGAGGTCGTAACAGAGACAGGCACAGGAAATCCTATTAGTCTGTACACCTCACTCAGAAAGCAATATGTAATCATTCATGTTGTTTATCCATGAAAAAAGAAAACTCATAATGTATTCCAATAATTTACTCATTAAGCACTACCTTTCTTTTCCACTCTTAAATATAATCATTTGGCAATTGCTCTTGGCTAGAATGCAATCACAATAAGACAAAGTGATTAAAACACAGAGGATCTGAGTGGACAAATGACCTCAAACAGTCTAATAGGAGCAACAACCTGGCCTCATTTATATTTAAATAAACTACTTATTAGCAAAAGAATCCACAAACTGCTTTAACACTGTAAGTGAAGAAATGATATCAAGAAATACACTGTGCTGCAAAATCCAGCCCCAGAATAAGAGGTGAGGCCAGAGGTTCAAAGGAATTACAGCATTGGCCTTTACAATCAGGTCAGTGCTGACATCTGACACCATGGCACATTTGTAACTGGAGTGAGGGGGAGCAGAGAAAAAGAAGCGCAGGAAAGAGAACAAGCGTACCTGCATGCCTTCCTGGCCTGAGATCCCGACACCTACGTCCGCCACCTGAATCATACTGACATCATTTGCTCCGTCACCTGAGACCCAAACATATACACATACCTTAGCGCACCACAGCATGACAGAATAAGCATCTTAGCATTAAGAATAACCATTCGGTAACAACTATAAACTATTGTTAAGTTTATTTATGTATCCCATTATCATACACATAGGTAACTCTATGTGCTTCACAGCAGTAGAAAAAAAAACCTTAATAAAAAATAAAATAAAATACATAGAAAATCTAAAGATAAAGAGTGTGATGGAAGTGCAGATATTTAAAATATACAACTATACATGTGTAGTACTTGGGTGCTAATATGTGTTATATAGTTACATGGTTGTTTCATAGGTGATCTGCAGCAAATAGAGTGAAACACAAATGGGCCCTTAAAAAACAGGCCCCTAGGGTTTAAGGGGGTACATTTTACAAAGTCATGTTGGAAGCATTGTACTGTGCAAAATCTCTAAGCTCTCTACAGGAAGAAATCTTGCTTGCACGATGTGAGAATAATAGCAGGAACTTAAAAGCAACTTTCTTTGCTGACCTATAGCCATGGTCATGACCTTTAGTGAGTCCCCAACGAGTCGAACCACTTGGCTCTTCTGCAGGGGGGTGGATCTGCAGCAAATGACCGACCGGCAGCCGCTGGTCAGATCCAGAAACATCTTCTGCAAGTCCTCATGCAGAGCAAAGTCTAATGTCCGGCCGTCAATCGCCAGAGTGAAGCCAGACACAGCCTCATCCTCAGACGTGCCCATACCATCGCCTGACAACCCCCTCTCGGCGGCGGTTCTGATGTCTCGCTGGAGCTCACTAAGCAGAGTTTCACATGCTTCCTGAAAAAACAATACACGCAGAAAATTTACACTGCAGTCATGATTATGGTATTTCATTACACCTTTTAACTGCTGGCTTAACACTGGGTAATCACTAAATCTGTTATTTTGCAACATATACATGATTCTATAACTTCAGTGAAATTAATTACCTAGTTGAGTGGGGATACACATACACCGATCAGTCATAACATTAAAACCATCTGCCTAATATTGTGTAGATCCCCTTCATTTCACCAAAAACAACTCTGACCTGTCAAGGCATAGGCTCCACAAGACCTCTGAAGGTACACTGTGGTATCTGGCACCAAGACATCAGCAGCAAGTTGGAGGGTGAGACTTCCATGGATTGGACTACTTTATATAGCACATCCCACAGACGCTCAACTGTACTGAGATCTGGGGAATTTGGAGGCCAAGTCAACACTGTGAACTCTTTGTCATGTTTCTCAAACCATTCCTGAAGAATTTTTGTAGTCTGGCAGGTATCATTATCCTGCCTTCAGGAAATACCATTAACGTGAATGAGTTACGTGTGACCCACATGAATGTCAGGACCCAAGGTTTCACAGAAGAACACTGCACAGAACATCACGCTGCCTTCGCTGGATTTTGTGAAATTGGAACAAACAGGGAAGCCTTCACTCCCAACATCAGTCAGCCTTGGACATCCATGACCCTTTCACCAGTTCATTTTTGGTAGGAACTAACCACTGCGAAACAAGGGTACCCCAATCTGGCCCTTGTCAAAGTTGCCCAGATCCTTACACTTGCTTGTTTTTCCTGCTTCAAACACATTAACTACAAGAACCGACTGTTCACTTGCTGCCTAATATATCCCACTCCTTGATAAGTATCGTTGTAATGAGATAATCAATGATATTCACTTCACCTAGTAGTGATTTTAATGTTGTGGATGACTGGTGTATATTTACACTTACAGTTAATGAGCTAAATCACCTGCCTCCTCTTCATTTTATAGATCTAGTCACCCTTCTAGCCATCTCTCTCTCCTCACCTTGCTATCACAGTTAGCGGTCAGTAACCGGTCAGTGGGGCGGAGGAGTTTGCAGGCACATGCGATGTTAATGGCTGTCTCCTGTTTGTCCCCAGTGAGGACCCATACTTTGATCCCTGCTCTCTGTAAAGCTTCAATGGTCTCTGGAACGTGTTCCTGCAACCGATCTACTATACCAGTCGCACCTGGAAACACAAAACAGAAGAATATTAATACATTTTTGTTGTTATTATATATTTAATGTATCACTTGATAAATATAAATTAAATAAT
The DNA here is from genome assembly GCA_037974365.1 of Hydrocynus forskahlii. Taxonomy (NCBI): domain Eukaryota; kingdom Metazoa; phylum Chordata; class Actinopteri; order Characiformes; family Alestidae; genus Hydrocynus; species Hydrocynus forskahlii. The sequence continues at coordinate 22,604 of JBBPCX010074953.1, forward strand.
ACAATCAAACAGCTCAAATCTGCTTCTTCCACTTTCAGTCTTTATTTACTCGTCACCTATTATTATCTCACCCAGTAATGTAAGGTTCTTTTCCAGTCTCTGTGCAGAATCTAACAGAAGTTCCTCTCTATTTTCAATACTGGTTTCAGCAAAAGCATGTCTCTTTAGCCACACTTCGTACTCTGCCTCATCCAAGACCTGCCAATCACCCAAAAATTCCCACATTAGTCACAACAAAAAACACAGAAAAAGCTACTCATGCTTATTACTTGTTTTTAAATTACATGATATTTCTGTTCTTATATGAGAGGAGGCAACATCTTACAGAACTGTGATAAAAAAGCAAATGCCAGTTTTGTTTCTCCTTTTTTATTAAAGTGCTGAGAGGACATATTCAAAGTAGCATAAAAGGGGAAATGAAATCGAAAGCATACTCTTTTAGCAACACATAGTGTGCGCAGGCCCTCTCTGGCGTAGTTGTCCAAATGTTGCTGTGTTCGCTCCATGATCTCTCTTGAACAGCCACCCTCGGCTGTAACACACACAGACAAGCAAATCAGCCTGGAGGTAATGGCATAAGGTAACAAAGGACATACACCGAATTAGGAAAGTTCTATTGTGTTTTAAAGTTCTGGTAAGGGAAAACATCAACAAAGTTATTAATATGTTAATGTACACATTGTTTTTTAGTTTCATATGCAAGCATTTGTTGCAATACTAAAAATTTGACTGGAGGTTTAAAATGGACATATAAACCCAACAATAATTATATATTCCTAATGAAAAAATCATATAACATATAACTTTTTTAAAGTTAGTAGGTTTTTGTTGCAATCACAGCAAAGATCATGGGACATTTCCTCTCCTGTAGCCTGATGGCTTATTCATTTCCTGTTATGATGTATTGTTTCAACTATTCTTGTTCAACAACAGTAAAATGTAAATGTCATTTAAAACCCAAAAATCTAAACGAACCTTTTTGGCTTGTTGGCCTCCGGTTCTGTTAACACAACCTACTGCTTAAAAGACAAACTTCTTGTATTCCATAATCTTTCATTACATACAAAATGCATTATGCATTGTGATTTCAGATTCACATTGATTTTAGTACCACTAGACATGCTGTTTAAAATTAGGTTAGGCCTATTTATCTTCTCTTAACTTCTCTTTGACAACAAGGTCAATACCCCAGCCACATGCAGACACAGACCCATTTAGAAAGTAAAACAGTCACACACCTGATGTTGTGGCCAGTTCCATGATGACATTATCAGCTCCTTTGGTGTAGACCACCACCTGGCCAGTGAGTGGATGGCGCACCACCACTGACATCCGCTTACGTGCGGAGTGAAAGGGCAGCAGGTGCATCAGAGGCACAGAGAGAGGTCCGGTGCCGGGTAAGGCTACAAGCAGCTGCTCTGGGGACCGGCCCAGCAGAGTGCAGCCATACGCCCTGGCCGCCTGCACCAGGGCTGCTTCATCTGGGCTCTCTGCCTCATAGAGCAACTCCTCCTCCTCTTCCTCCTCCTCCTCATCATCCTCATCGTCTTGTTTTTCATCAACGTCTTCCTCGTCCAGATCCATGTGAGGCTGTTGCTGCTCCTCGTCCCTCCCCACGGCTGCGCTGCGGAGGAGCGTGGGGGTGGAGCCAGGTGAGGGAGTGTGGGTGGGTGTGTGGCTAGGTGTGGCAATCTGAGTCTGGGTGTTGGGGGTGTTTGGGGCATAAGTGGCCGCGCGCCCACGGGAGAACAGTCTACGGGTGAGGCTGGGAGGGCTGTCAGTGTTCTGAGAAGGGGAGAGAGAGAAGCGGGGGAGGCTAAGTTTCTGCAGCAAAACCTTCATCTCTTCCAGGGAGCGCAGCGGAGTGCGAGCCACCGGCATCTGCACCTGTAACCAGCAACACATCTCACTTCAGTCATGATCCACTGCCCCACAACCTAGTTAATGAACTGCTAACTCATCTGTTTTAGTGTGCAGTGACAGCACAATATCACTGGTGTGACAGATGATCTGAAATGCTCAGAAATATATTAGCAGTATTATCTTTGCACTTATTTCAACATCCTTCAAATCTACACTAAAGTATTGGGCAGACACTAAAAATCTACACTAAAGTAATGGACAGAATCTACACTAAAGTAATGGACAGAAGTATTGGGATACCTGGCCATTACACCAATAGGGACTTCAGTGACATTGCATTCATATACATTGACTTTCATATGAAGTTGGTCCCCCTTTGCAGCTACAACAGCTTCCACTCTTCTTGGAAGGCTTTCCACAAGATTTTGGCGTCTCTGTGGGAAATTGTGCCCATTCATTCTGTAGAGCATTTATGAGGTCAGGTACTGATGTTGGCCTGCTCAACCATCCAACCATGTCTATATGGACCTTGCTTTGTGCACTGGGCACAGTCTATCCCCAAACTGTGTCAACACAGTTGGAAGAATCCCGTCGTCCAAAATGTCTTGGTATACTGAAGCGTTAAGACTGCCCTTCACTGGAAGCAAGAGGTCAAGCCCAAACTCTGAAAAACTGGTGTATCCTAATACTTTTGTACATATAGTGTATCTTGCACCATTTCAAAAGTAGTAAAAAAAAAATGTTACAGTCCATAATAACTCTTAGTCCATTGGTGCTGGATAATATTTGTCCCTTTCACACTGTGCTATCAGTTAAGGCTACTTTATATGACAAACCTGGTCGCTGATGCTTTTATTTGTTATATGTTTTATTATATTCATTTAAATAAACAAATGATCTAATAAAAACCAATTCTGGCTATTTTCCAAAAGTATGACAGAAACCAAAGCAATGACTGGCATCAAAGAGCCTACATGTGAAAACCTGCAGACATTGCTCAGTACACAGGGTCACTCAAACAAGTTGCAAACACAGCAGGGGTGCACTGCAGGACGCAACAGTGTGCCTTCTGTTTTTTGGTGCACTATGAAGGAAGAAATCACTGGTTGCACAGACAATCCTTGAATACTAGTGTGTCGTGCCAGGGACAAAGTGAAAAGAAACAACACATATAAATGTACTTCTCTGAGCAGAAGTAAAGAGCGTGAAATTTGATTACAGGTAACATGAGAGGAGGTCAAATAGTGGGTAACCGTAAAAGGGTTGTAAAGCAACCTCTCTGAACACCTCCCTCTGCAACCGGATCCTGGAGTACCTGATTGCAAGACCTCAGTCAATCAGGATAGCGAGCAACATCTCCAGTGCCCCCATGCTGAGCACAGGGACCCACAAGGGCTGTGTGCTCAGCCCTCGACTGTTCATGCTGCCGACCAAAGAATGTGCAGCAATGCGCAGCTCAAACCACATCATTGTGTTTGCTGATGACACAAATGAATTAGATCAGTGGGAACACCAAGAGAAAACAGCTAAAGGACTAGTTAGCCAGTCTGGGAATTGCTCTGCCCTACAGCTGAGAAAATCATCAGGGTCCCTATTCTCTGCTGCAGACATTTAAGATACGATAACCCTAGTCCTACAGGTGGGAAATTTACACCACCTGTTGCATGCGCAGAAGCCACCAGCACTGTGGATGAGCCCACTTCCGCCTCCCACACCCTCTTCGCCCTCCTACTGCCTGGCAAAAAAACAGGCAGAATGGAAAACAGGTCCTACAACTTAGCCATCCGTTTTCAAAATCAGAATCAAAACTATACAAGACTTCTTCATGGCACAATTTTATACAATGTTTAATTTCCTCCTCTTCATTCATTTATTAATTCACTTCTTAATCAATGTCTCTGCTAAATGCAGTATTTGACACAATACTCTATTCATTCACAACAGCACTGTTACTGCTTTTGTCGCCTGCACCGCATGTGTAGTCTGTGTGGTCCTGTCCGCACTTGCGTTGTTTTTGCTCTTTGTGCTGCACCATGGTCCAAGAGGAATGTTGCTTCATTTGACTGTAATGTGTATATGGTTGGAATGATTAACACCGACTTGACTTGACTTGACTAAAGCATGAGAATCATACCACGTGACGGGGCTGGCTGGGAGAGGACACCACCACCGTGTTGCAGACGGTCAGAGCAAGAAAAAAGTCCAGGATGTGGGACAGTTCTTCAGCATCGTGTCTAAGAGGAGGACACAGAGGAGAGGACAGCAACCTCAGCTTTCCCTCCAGCTGCAAATCGGGAATCACTGCACACTCCTGAGATGCAAATACACACATCAGCGCTCAGTTACATTCCTAAGCCATCAGCAACATAAAACTAAGGGGCCTTTCTGTTGGTACACATTTTAGTTCTTTGCTCTTATAACAGGAGAAACTGAATATTAGTCATAACAGTTACCATATAATTTAAGTAGTTACATTGAGTATAAAGCCTCAATATGAATAATAAGCGTAATGAAAAATCTGTTGTCGATGTTGTTGTTCCTAATTTTTTGACATAACATGGAGAATATGGACAAAAACACAAGTGGGATGAAAAATTGTGACGTGTCAAACTCGTGAGGCTGAGAGAGGCGGTGTCCACAGAATATGACATGCTGAATAACTCATGACCTCCCTTTAAAGTGTGTCAGAATTTCACAATGACCAGACAAACAGAAAAGCCCCAAAATGCTTTTACATTAAGTGAAGAACATTTTTTTCCTTCACTTGAAAAGTTACAGCTTTTGAGATTAGAGGTTTGGTGTAACTGCATAAAACCAGAGATCATGTTTCATTATGAGCAATTTCCATTTACAAGTGAAACTGTAACAGCACAAGAATTTGTTATGTTAAAGTTTCTCTTTTACTTACCATGGTACTGCTAAATGCCCCAGCTGTGTGTCTGCGGAGTGTGTCGTGGGGCGAATGTATGTCAGAACTGGCGGCAAGTGTGTTAAGAGAGACGGAGCTTCGGTTGCAGCTGAGAGACTTTCTGCTGGAGCGAGAGCGCAGAGTGAGCGTGTTATCCAGCGGCCCACTGCACTGCTCCTCATACTGCTCCATAGCACGCGCTGAGGAACACAGACACGCACAGGCACATTATAGTCTTTTGGTCTAAATATATTATAACATATAAATCAATTTAATGAATTTTATTACCGATGATTTTAACATGGTACAGTTAATTGTCAGGGTAAATCTCAGTAGTCCATGTTTGGTCACTTTCTGGGCTACTATAAATATATGCACAGAACGCCAATGTGGAGCACATAATCACTGTCATATCAAAATGACAACTGGTAGGATAACTAGTTCTGGATCACAAACACCACTCCAACTCACTCCAAAATTACTGGATGGAGCTCTATCACTCTATCTCTATCATTATAGTCCTCTACAACATGGTATCTCAAACCAGGAAACAGCGCCGGTCTGTGACAGGGTTACTGCCAGTCCGTGGAGCCTCACTTCTGCACCAGTGTTGTCTTTCTACTGCACATATCTGTGCATTTTTTCTCACGTTCTCAACCACGAAAACATAGTGAAGAAGCAGAAAACTTAGAAAACACACTCCGAGTGGCTTCATCATCATGCCTTCCTCGTTTCAACCAGTTAGTGGTGAGAGCAGGCACACCAACTAGAATGTTGATTAAAAATTTTTGCTGCCATATAATCCCTATGGGTGACAAAGCCTGTAGTTTAATTTAAGGTTAAAAGGCAGTTTGCACATTCAGTGTTAGGACTGTATAATCAGTCACCATTAGGCCTACATCTCGTCATGGGTTTTCTCAGTTGCAGGTCCCATGTCTCTGGTAGGCCTCTATGTTTATCATAAAAGTGAATGCATGTTATTAGGGCACCGTTTGGCAATGCTTTGTGTTCGAATGTACAGTTTAAAAACAAACAGTGAAAACAAAATCGAGGCTTCTTGGTTCTTATGTGCATCAGTATATAATAATTATAATAATAATGACAATAATAACCTAATTACTACATATCTGTTTATTTACAGGTCATTTGGCAATAATCTCAAATTCAGCCAAAGCTTAATTTAGGTCTTGTTTAATATTGTTCTTATATAGGCATAAGCCCTAGTAATACTACAAATAATAGTAATAATTACAGTAGTAGTAGTGGCATAATAATAACAAAAAGAGTAATAATAATAATAATAATAATAATAATAACAGAAGAAGAAAAAGAGCAATAATAATAATGATTATAATAATAATCATCATAATATCTATCTATCCAGGTGCGCACACGCAGGGATACGGGGGTACGGGGGTGGGGGCGCATGTTGGGGGTGTAGGCCTATGCAGGGCCTTGCAGCCCCAATGTCTGACATGACTGGGTCCCAGGACAAATAAGTTTGAGAAACACTGCTCTACAAGACATTTGGCATTGAGCATGGTGGCCTTAGGCTCATGTGGGGCTACCCAAGAGCTTCCACTTCTGTTGGCAATGTTATTCTATAGAAATTATGCTATAGAATAGCATTAAGCTGTGTGAGTGAAGGTTTGAGCCATTGGTGCACCTTTGTATAACTGAATTGCTTAACTAGAAGGACTATCTATAACATTTGACATCGCAGGTTTTGCTACAAAAATGACAATATAAATATACACTAATGGTATATAGTGGGATGATATTTCTGCACTACAAAATAGAACAGTGATACAGTATTCAAAAGATTTGTTTTATTTGCTGCTGCTAGTATGATATGTGGTATGACATTATTCCTATTTATCAGCCTACTTTACATACATTTGTGGCACGTGCCTTAAACATTTTTGAGTATTTTGGTATTGTTTTTAATATCCTGACAGGTGGTGACGCTGTAAACTCACCGTAAGCCACAACAAGCAAATAGTTGGTGAGTGCATGAGGTATACGAAAAACTTTATGACACAGTTCCTCTTGTGACTGGGCAGGTTAAGCAGCCTACATTGTTATGGCTACAGTCACTGAACATCATGCAGGACAGATGAACGCCAGATTAGGAAGGGTGTTCAACCATCTTGCTAAAAGAACTATTTATTTTACTCATTAAAGTATTTGCATGTATATACAATAAGTATTCAACAATAATATAATAACAATTTAATACTGAAGAAAGAAAAGTTTAACATTTTGAATGCTGCCCAATCAGAAAAAGAGACTGTGCAACTCTTTCATCAACAAACCAATGAAGAAAAGTGGATGAGGCAGCTCAACAAGCCCAAACAACTGAAGAGGCGCACAGACATGTTTGTTGTCAAACCACTGCAAGGTAGAGTGATGGTGGTAGGGTAAAACTGACCGTTTTCATGATGAGGGTACTCTGTGCCGGCGACAGTGCACCGACGGAACAGCATGCGGTTCTCCGTAAGGGTTCCTGTCTTGTCCGAAAAGAGGTACTGGATCTGGCCAAGATCCTCTGAAATGTTCAGTGCCCTGCACTGGACAGCAGAATCCAGCCTGGGATTATACAGATCCAGATCATTCTGGATAAAAT